>RXOD01005001.1:0-16570 GCA_005223375.1 Amoebophrya sp. AT5.2 | reverse complement strand
ATGCCGTCAAAAATGGGTTTTTCGCCCCTCTAACAGACTGCTCCGCGAGGAGCTCATCCGGGGCGAGGTACCGCTGTGGGACGTCGGCCGGGAGGGGGCTGGTGCCAGTAGAAATAAATCCTCGTCCTCCGCTACGAGGGGAAGCCGAGGGGGAAGTGGCAGTGGGGCGCTTTTAGGCTCCTTCGTGAGCCTGTTCCAGAGCTTCGGCGGCGCAAGCGGGGGTGCCGGGAAAAGTGGTACAAATCAAACGGAAAAGAAGAAGAAATCGGCGGAGCGGAGGCTGAGCGCACTCGCGAAGCAGTTCGCTCGAGCTCTGCTGCACCCGGATCCAGACCTAAGGTTGGACGCGCAAGCGGCGTGCGCCCACCAGTGGGTGTACGTCGCGGGAAGCGGGGCGCTGGACCATGCAGTAACGAACGGTGGGCGCAACACCAGCAGCAACTTGGATGCTAGTAATGTCAAACACGACCGCGACCACCCCTACCCGCAAGTAGTACCACACACGCCGGAAGAGGAAAAAGCTGCGCGGGCACAGGCGCAACTGGTTGTGGAAGCCGACAACGACGAGCCGCTGTTGCGCTACGAAGACTTCGAGAATTTGCTCCAGCGAAACCTGCGCAAGACCGTCGATGGTGCGGCCCGGCTCTCCAAATATCTCGGGAACCAGATTGGCGACGGGTCGGGGGTGGTACTTTCGTTTCTCGGCGACAAGGTGGACCAGGCGGTGGACGCCCTTGACGCCGCGCCCGCCGTTGACTGTAGCGCGAACAACGTGTTTGACAGGGAAAAGGGCGAAGCCTGTGGCATTTGTTACCAAGAACTCTCGGGCACGCAGAAGGAAAATTTGCTCGACTTTGTGTGTCCGCGCTGCAAATACGTGTGCTGCCGGGACTGCTTCGCGAAACTGGCGCGAGCGGCGTGCCCCTTCTGTAAGCTCGACGTCGGCGCCGCGCACGTGCTCGCAAAGGCCGTCGTTGGCTTCTCCGAAAGAACGTCGGAGGTGGTGAAGGGGGCGGATCGTCTCGTTTCCGAAAGCGAGGCCTGGATGGAAAAGCGCGCGTCGTCGGTATCAGCGCGGCTGGGGATGGGTGGAGGTGAGGGCGAGCAAGCGGGATCAGCAGCGTCATATGTGACTTCCGCTGCCTCTGCGTCGACCGCGAGGCGAGCATCGCATAGAGAGGAAGGACGCGCCCCAGCGACGGGATCCCAACAGGGTCTTTCTGCCGCGCCCGCATCGGTCGCTGTTAAAACGGATGAGTGCAGCGTGTGTGGGTGCAAAGACGGCATCTCCGATTGGGACTTCACGTGCCCCGAGTGTTGCGCCCCGGTTTGCGCGAAGTGCGTTGCGGGTGCCCCCAGTGCAGCCGCCGCCGACGAAGACGCTGCCAGCGACAGCTCCACGCGAACGCAGTTCGAGGACGAGGACGACGTTGCGGTTCCAGGCCTTCGTCAGTGTGCGGTGTGCGCCTGCGGCGCCCGCTTCCGGCAAGCTATCGCACAGCACTTGGTCATCGGCGCGAAGGCCGAGAAGGCACGGAGGTGGAGCCAAGAGGTCGCGAACAACGTCCGCGGCGAACTCGCTGGGGCGGATTTTGGTGGGCTGCGGCGCGAGCTCGCGAAGAACCTGCAAGAGGACGTCACCGCGCTGGGCTCGTGGCTCGGCGGTCTGTTCACGTCGTCGGAGGGAAGGGAGAAAATACGGGCGGACCGCGCAGCCGAGAAGAATCGGAGTCCCAGGTCGGGCAGTGCCGAGGGCGCAGTTCCGGCAGACGCGGCTCCAGAAGCGGAAACGGGAAAAGACGCCGAGCAGGGAGAGGACAGTCAAAAACATAATGAGAAAAACTAGCGAAAGCGACTTGCGTTCGACACAGACATCGGCAGCGACAAGGAAAAGGAAATCGTGATCGAAGATGGTGTCGAGAGAGACGACTGCTTCGATCGATATCGACGCTTATTCAAATCGATTCCCGATGTAGCGATTCGTCCCTCGAGCGGCCCCGGTCTGGTAGCGGCAGTGCGTCATCGTCGCAACGCTTCTTTTTTCGTAGAGCTACTAAACACGGAAAGGGGAAGAATACGTAGCTAGGCGACAGAAGAGCAATGGGCGCGAGTTACAGTCTCTTGTCGATCGAAGAGTTACAGCGGATTTGGTTGCAAGTGTGCTACGCGGAGCGGCCGGGGCTCAACGCGAGGACAGCGGTACAACAGCGGCTTGGCGAGCCCGAATTTGTGCGGTTTTGGCTCGCGGTAGAACAAGCTGCCGGGAAAAAGTTGCTCGAAAGCAAAGGGAACCAGAAGAAGATACTGGCCGCTTCTCCGACGGAGACGCAGGGCCCAAAATCGCTTCTACCTGAGCCGCCTCCGAAGTCCCTCGCCGGTGAACACTTTGCGCGCGGGATTTTCCGCGCATCCGGCCTGGGTACGATCAGTTGGAACAAGTTCCTGGAACACTGGCACCATCGACAGAGCCTCTCCAAGGAGGGATACCCTGACCTGCCTTGGATGTCCCTCCAGTGAGCAGTCGTGAAGCCACTTTATTTTGAAACGGCTACCATAGGCTTCGGCAATTGGTGAAATCAAACGATACGCTGTGCGCAAGAAACACAACCGCAAGGAAGGCTTAGCCGTTCTCTTTGTCAAAACGCAAATTTTCAGGCGAGGCAAGCTTGTTCAGGAGCGTAACCGAAGAGATCGAGGAGTCGTTGGAGTTCTCAAAGAAAATTCCGCTGACAACGCAGTGGTCCGCAAAAAGCCACGAATGTCCCGAGATCTCCTACGCCATGAACGGCAGCTACTTTGTCCGTCAAAAATGGATTTTAAGAGGGGCATTGTGAATAAACAAATCGGCACCGTAGATTTTAGGAGAGTCGGCCTAAGAAGCGTGTGTGAATAAAAAAACAGGTGCTCTACGAGGTTCGTATATTCGGCACTTCGTCTAGAACAACAGGCGCGACGATTTGTTTGCGTCGTTTTGCATATGTAGCAGTCGCATTTGCGCTGAGTGCCTAGACAAATAGTGACTTGATGAATGAAGCCCCTAACGTAGATCGTCGTAGATCACGGACAACAAAAATGATGCGCCTGGCCCTGGCGTAGCGGCCTTTTTATGCGGCAGCAGGCTTGCCCGAGCGTACCCTTTCCTAACGTGGAACCAGCTTCCTTCTGAGATTGCAAACGACCAGGCTTCGCCTTAAGATCTCGCTGAGACGTGGCGATTCGGCGAAAGCGAATTAGCAGCTGTCTTCCTTCTCCCAAGGAAACCTCCGTGAAAATTTTCTCGCAAGCTGCCGCAGAACTCGTACGCGTAGTAATCTGCGAGTTGCTAGCTGATCTGGCAACCGCTCCTCGAGCTTCATTTTGGTCACAGTTGCTTCGTCGCGGTACGGCTGAAGAAGAGAATCTAGAAGAGCTCTAAGTCGAAACAACCGGCTACGACGACGGTCGGCGTGAATTTTTTGGAAAGTCAGTGCTTCAATACCGCTGAGTCAGTACTACCTTCTGCAATCGTCAGCGGAACAGGCAGGCGCACGCTATCCGTCGCCGCATCAGGACAACAGCAGACGCCACCGTCCTGCTCCTCAAGCGGTACAGGGCTGCTCACGTGGTTGCGCCGCTTTTGCGCAATTCGTTTCTCGCGGGACCATCGAGGCAAGAACCAGCCACGACCAGAACGCGTTAGCGGCCACCCGCGTCGCAGCATTGGGCCCGGTTGCGTTCCGGCATCCGCGCCGCAGGTCCCAAAACAATGTCGAAGGACAAGAGAAAGACACCACACCACTTCAAGCTGGTGTTGCTTGGCGACGCTTCAGTGGGAAAGTCATGTCTTGTGGTGCGCTTCGCAAAAGAGGAGTTCTACGAGAACCAGGAGCCAACAATAGGAGGTGCGTTGTCTTAGACAAAATGAATTAGAAGCGAGTTCAAAGTAACACTGGCCCCTGTACCTGAAACATAAATTCAAACTGGCCCCATTTCCTGAAACAAAAATGAAAACCTACCCTCACCTTCAGCTGCCTTCATGACGCAGACGGTGGAGCTGGAAAAGCCCAAAGCGCTCGTAAAATTCGAGATATGGGACACCGCGGGGCAAGAACGATATAGATCGCTCGCGCCGATGTATTACAGGTACCACTAATATGACCACTGCTAGAGCTAGCAGTAGCACCCTGAGCCTGAGCGTAGGCGTGCTGAGACTGACTCACAATCACATGTAACTTTGGACTTAAACTTGAAACGTCTTGTTCCACAACATGCACCCAAATTGGATCCAGGGGCGCAGCAGCAGCGGTCATAGTGTACGACGTGACGAGTAGGGAAAGCTTCGACGGCGCGCGATCATGGGTAATATTTGCACGTTTCTGGTGGTAGTGGTAGAAGAAAAATAGACTCGTTCTCTTCATCTGTCGCCCAGATCTTCCGACCACAGCAGCTCGATTTCGGTTGGGATATCATATTTTGGAATTCCGGCACCGGCACAGGTTCAAGAGCTCCAGGGCATGGCCTCACAGGAGAGCTTAGTAATAGCGCTGTGCGGAAACAAGGTCGACCTTGTTGAGTCCAACATACCAAGACAGGTCGAGCAGGAGGTATCGGTGTTACAGCTTGCATGCCATGTTTTTCATCCAACACTGCCTTGTTGCTTGATGCTTCTAGAAAGAGAGGTGTGTGACGAGAGTGACTGGCTACCAGAACCAGATGGACTCCGATACCTAAGTATGTATTTTTTTCAGGTAGCGCGCAGTTACGCTCAGGAGCAGGGGATCCTGTTTCTCGAGACGTCCGCGAAAACGGGCAAGAACGTCAAAGAGGTGTTTCACGAAATCGCGAAGCGATTGCCAATAAACAACAAGGAAAAGGACCCCAGCGTGCACGTACTTAAATCCATTCCCTCCGATGTCTAGACTTTTATCAAGACTTACTTTGACCCACCTTGATTTACCCAGAATTGAGATACAATTCCTCGCTCTACAAATACAGCAAATCGGACCGGGCACGCAGAGTACAAGTAGCTCGGGCGGGTGCTGTGGCGGTGGCGGATCCTAGTCGATGAGTCTCCCCCCATCTTCCGTCGGCCTCGTTATCATACGCGCACGATACGCTTCACGGAGCAGACATAAAAAGAGAATCCGTGGACCAAGTCCGGCACCACCCAGGCGACAATGCAGCGAGCGACCTATGCAAGGTGTGAACATCAGCATGCGTTTTTCCATGTTCAAAGAAACAGGCCGAATGTGAAGGAGTCGAAATTATATGAATGTTTTTTTTACCCACGACACGACGGATGGCGCAGATGCAGAAAATAAATATGCAACCACTCATTCTAATGTATGAAGCACGATGAGCAAGCGCGAGGCAGTTATGATGAAATCCGGAATGGCTGCACGAAATGAGAGCGCGAAGATGCCGTGGGGCCATTGACGCAAGCGATCGTGTTCCGCGGCGGGGGCTGCGTGCGGTTTTCGACTGCAGAAGAAGAGCGTCGGCGATTCACATGATTAGCTAGTGGAGCGGGAAGCTGGTGATGGTAATGACTGTGTCGCCCCTGTTGTGGCGGCTCGTGCAAAGCGTGCTCGCCATCGTCATGAAACTCGTGAAGATCCTCTGGCTTAGGGGTACTACCGGTTCGGTTTGAGTCGAAGATCGCGGGCGCCCGCTTTGATTTTTGTTGCGTGGATTCAATGTTGAAGGGCAGGGGATTTCTCTGGAGAAGAGCACAGCTTTGTGCAGGAGTATGTAAAAGTATTCGATACACCATACTGGCCTGTTACGAAAGGATACCTTTTTCGCGCGACCGAATTTCATGAAAAATGCGTCGATGCGCGCCGTCCTCAGTGGCACGCCAGGTCGCAAGACCACGCGTGGTCGTGCTTCTACTTGCGACGGCTGCGCTCAATCGCTGCGCCCTGTCGGAAGTTTTGCGGGTGGACTTGCAGTGTCGACACCAGGACGTACTGCCACTCGATGGAACAGAGGAACTTCTACCCCAAGACTCGCAGGAACTGGGCCTCCAGTGTCCCACATCATCCTTTCCGCGCCAGAAGGAGCGCAGTTGCTGCAACGCCGAGGCTGTACGCGTGATGCGGTCCATGGCCAGCACGGTGTTGGATTTTAAGCGCCGCCTCGTGCCCGACACGGAGGCTTTCCTACAGGACGCTGACGGACTGCTCGAGAGCACGGAACAACAGCTCAAAACAGCAGACAACTTGAGCGACGAGGTCCGCGAGTGTCAGCTGCACCGCCTCTCCGTGGCCGGCTTTCGCCGCGACGCCGCGCGGCAGGCGGCGTCGCTGCTTGCGCGCGCGCTCGACACGATCGGAAAACTCGCGGAGAGGCTGTACTGCCACAAGTGCTACGAATTCGCGACCGACGTGGCGCTGGGCGCTGCGGTGGGGGCGGGGAGCGAAGATGGGGCGGGAACGTGGCCGACGGGTGCAGCGGAAGACGGAGCTCTGTACCTCCAGCCGGTGGAAGACGGAGTGGGCATCGACGCGGTGCCACTAGATCAGCTCGAGGCGATGCTGGACCGCGTGGAAGGACGAGGTGGCGCGGGTGGAAGTTTGTATGCGAATGCAAGTGAAGGCGGTGCTGATGCTGAAACTCCTCAAGCCTCCCTCGTGGACGAGCTGCAGGAGGTGTTTGCGCACCTGGGGGAGCTGAGAAGCTGGCTGCGGACCAGGGACCACGCCGCCGTGGAGGCGGCCGGCGCGCCCTGCTTTCTGGGCTACTTTTTGTCCCTGCACCAGGGAAGGCACATCGAGCAGGCGGAGACGCCGCGGAAAGCGTTTTTGCACGGGTTGGTGAGTCCGTTTTTGTTTGCGGAGCCGGAAGCAGAACCAGTAGTGGAAGGTCGCGCAACATCTGACGCGCTCACGACGAGCAGTTCCACCGGTGTCCACTTCATCACGCGGTTCCAAATTTGGTTGGACCGGCTGGCGCACGTCTTTGCCGTGTTCAGCCAGAAGACACTGCATCAGCTGGAGGTGCTGCTGCGAGCCGCGCAGGCGGACGTGACCGCGAGCGCGAAGGAGTTTCTGCAGATGCCGCCGCGCTCGTTTCCGCAGGACGAGAGCGAGGAAGTGGAAGCAGCAGCGGGACACCTCCTTGGCAGCGGAGAAGACGACATTGGAAGTATAATCCGTCTCTGCGACAAGGAATGGCTCGCGAAATGCAGCAGCGTCGCGTCCCGAGTAGGCGACGAAACCGAGTGCCAGTTGTCGCGGCATCTCAGCGATGCAATGGCAAGTGCGCTGAGGAAAAGGCGCGGGGGAGGTGGTCTCGCGTTGGAGGAGGAAGCAGACGCCGTTCTTGGTTTGCAGGCGGCGGTGCACAAACTGTTCCCGCAACGCGGCGGCTACAGCAGCTGCAGAGCGCTTCTGCGGTTGCTCGACGAAATGGCAAAGCAGTCGCAAACTAGTGAGGAAACGCGCGAGTATAGCGTACCGCCTACACAAGAAGAAGACCGGGAGGACGACGAATCCGGAAGGGCATCCACATCCACATCCAGCGACGTCCTGGGCAGGCCATCGCTTTTGCCCGCCTCGGTCCGGCCGAACAAGGCTGGACTGTTGATCGTGGTTCGTGTCGCGGAACGAAACAAAAACACCCCGGTTCTCGCGGCGGATGCCGCGGAAATTAATCGCGCGTTCGATGTGGACCGGCGGGCGCGTGTCGTGCTTCTCGAGGACTGGACCCGACCGCGGCCGCGACACAATTACGCGCCCGCGCAGCTGGGGAGCTTATCGCAGTCGGCCCCTGGGACAGCACTACAAACGGCGACGGGCAGCACGGCTGCGGGGGAGAAGCAGAAAATCCACCTGGTGACGGCAGAGCAGCTCGAAACGGCAGAAGAAGCTGTTGAGGTAAAGCCGAAAGATGAAGAAGCTCAGGCAGAGGCTGTTGAGGCAAGCAAGAGCGAGGAGGAGGCGATGGCGGATTTGCCTGCGGTACTACAGAAGCCGCGTTTGCGGGAGGGGTACTACGCATACAGCGATCCCTCGCGGCTGAGTGAGAAACCGCTCCAAAGCACAGCACCACAACGAGGGGATTTCACGCGGTCGCTAGACGATCTTATTTGGAGAAAAAACCACGGGTCGATCGATGGCCGGGGCGTTGCTATGCGCCTGGTCAGCGAACTCGGTTACCACCGCGGATGGTACTGCGACTACGCGTGGGCACAAGATCAGTCCGTCGCGGCGCCAGCAAGTGCAGCTCGGATTTCTCTGGTTCTACAACAAGCCGGTGATAGCAGTCAAAACGCAACTGCTAGTCCCCGAGGGGTAAGAACGAGAAGCGAGCTTCTTTTCGCCGGCGAAGAAGGGACTTTTATGGTCTCTGCGTCTGCAACGGGTGATAGTAGTGGTGACGCTTCGGTTGAAAACAGCTCCGGTAAAGCACGCCCGACGCTTGTCACGGACTACAAGCTTCCATTCGACTACTCAACGACCGACGAGAACTGGCACAAAGACGATGCGGGTTCGGCAGAGTTTTCAGAAAAGCCGAACGACTTGCGGGAGGTATTCGACTTCCTCCGCCAGGAGGCGCAGCAGCCGAAGCAAGCCGTCGAGTTGCCGCGGCACTGCGAGGCGATCGTGTCTGCTGGCGTCGATCCTGTGGACGAGGATGCGTTGCACGGCCTGTGGCGGTCGCGGTTCGGGAACACGCTACCGCCACCACCCGTGGAAAATCCAGATGAACCACCGGAAGATGCCGGCCCGGTTGGAGCTCCTGCTGCGCCAGGTATAATGGCCCCACGGCGCCGCCAGCTGGTGTACACATGCGCGCCGCACACCTTGTGTGGCGGCCACGGGGACCGTGTTCAGGGAATCGTGAACGCCTTCGTGCTGGCGCTTCTGCTGGACCGTGATTTCTACGTGGACTCGGACAACCCTGTGCCCCTTGGGATGCTGTTCACGCCCTATCATGTGGACTGGCGCGTGAGCGCAGTGGACGCCACCATGGAGATGGTCAACTCCCACGACACGCGCTTCCACCAAGACCTGGGCTGGCTAGGCGACAGCAGGGCACAGACACTGCTCGTACTGCTCTAGTACGTGCCGGCAGTGAAAATTTGGATTTTATCTTTCGGCCACGTAGTTGTACTAAACGTTGTCTCACAGTCTCGGTCACGCGTACGCCTCATTTTGGCTACTGCATACAGGTAAGCACGAACCTTCGTGAGGTCGGGCAGTTTTTGAACCATCCGCGGTTCCAGACCAAGGCAATCCAGCTGGGACTCCTGGGAACGCCCTACCTTGCACACTACATTTGGCGCTTTCTGTTGCGTCCCGGATTTTTCCTGCAGAACCAAATTCAGGACGCGCGGGACACGCTGCAAATCGGGACGTGGCATTCCGAGGCTGCTGCCGGAGAAGCGACACAGAAAATCCACTACCAACCGTACCTCGCACTTCATTTTCGCGCCGGTAACGAGAGCCGCTGGTGGGACCCGTCGCGCCACGGAATGCGGTCTTTAGCGGAGGATTTCTTTCGGTGTGCCGAGCGCGTCGAAGAGGAGCTGTTTTCAGCCTACCCTGTAGCTTCGAGCGGAAGCCGCGGCGGGGCGTCCCTACCCGGAATTCCTTGGTACCTAGCGACGGACACCGCTCGGGTTGCGGATCTTCCAGAGGTGCAGGCATTGGTCGAAAGGGGGAAATTGAAAATGCTGAACGTGGACGAAATCAGCCATGTGGACCGGTCGAAGGGCTCGGAACGCCTGAACGGCATCGTGCCTGCATGGGTGTCGTGGTACTTGGTGGGAGAGGCGGCAGCAGTGATCCTCTCGCGTTCGGGCTTTGGTGAAACGGCGGCAGAGGTTGGCAGCGCGGGGCAAAACGCGTACTTTGCGGGGCACGAAGGTTGCCTTCGGGTGGACTTGTCCGCGACGTGATCTGTATCTGGTGGCATATCTTCGTAAGCATCTGGGGAACCGATCACAAAGTAGTGAACAGCACCAGGGACACAAAGTTCACGTTCTGGTGTTCTCGATCTCGATCTCGTGACGTGATGCGCCCGTTCCGACTCTGCAGAAAAGATCACTCTCCGATCCTGTGCGCGCACCGGGAAAGTACATGTGTAGAATAAGTTTATGAAATGCATCATCTGTATGCGCCGTCAAGTCTTCCAAAAAACATTTAATCCAGGGGATGCATAATTTTCACACATCAGGGCCAGCGCGCGGCCCCAGCCTTCTGTGGCATACTTGACGCGCGGCGTTGTATTTGTTTAAGGAGTAAAACAGTAATAAGGCGCCTCGCCTTCGGACTCGAACTGCTGCCACGAGCACAACTTTACACCCCGAGTAGGGTAATACTAATACCTCATCATCAATATAAAGTAGAAACAACACAAATAAAAAATGACCGCTGCGTTCGTGCGTCCGATGCGCGTGTCCGACCTCGAGCGGCTCGCCCAGATCAACCTCGATCAGTGGACGGAGACGTTCAACACGAAATTTTATATGGGTTACCTGCTGCAATACCCCGAATGCTGTGCGGTTGCGGAGACCTGCGACGGCGTGCTGTGCGGCTACCTAGTCGGCAAGGTTGAGGGCGAGGGCGAGCTTTGGCACTCGCACATATCGGCAATCACGGTCGCCGTGGAATTCCGGAACGCCGGCGTAGCGCGAAAGCTGATGGATTACCTGGAGGCGCTGTCCGAGCACCCGAATCTCGACTGCTTTTTCGTGGACCTCTTCGTGCGGGGGTCGAACAAGGTAGCGGTGGCGTTCTACGAAAAACTCGGGTACGTGATTTACAGAACGGTGCTGGGCTACTACTCCGGAGAAGAAGACGCCTACGACATGCGAAAACCACTGAAAAGAGACGTGGAGAAAAAAAGCATAGAAGGAGCGGGTTTTAAAATACAGCCAGATGAAATGGAATGGTAGCAGAAGGCTTTGAAAAGACAAAAGAAGCGCACGCAAACGACTCAACGACAGCAAACAATTGGAAGCCCACCCACGAATCACTCTTGCTTTGTGTGCGAAGGATCGGTGCGCTCGCGCTTCGTTCGTATTGCTGCGCACTTCTTTGCTACTCTGTTTTGCACAATAAGTCTGGACATTCATTGCAGTGAGTAAAGTGCTGCACTTGCGCCCAAGCAATGACAGGCGGAGCCGGAGTGTGAGCGTGTCTGTGTGTTTTGGCTTGTAATTTTATTGCTCTTGCAAGGGCCAGGCTTGTGATAGTGGCCAGCGCGCATGGATTTCTCGCGCGGCAAAGTCCTGAGTCGCTTTTTCAAACTGCTTGCTCTAGTACTCACTCTTGTTACTGGAGTTGTGCTATCTTTTAAAAAAAAATACCAAATAAACCATTGACTTTCCGTCTCCTCCGCGGAGTCTTTTGGGTCGCATTATCAACTCTGTTCCGTCACCACTCTAAGGATGTTCGCGCTGCCCCCGCGCGATTTGCTTGCCGTCTCCCCGGCAACGATCAACGGGAGCCCAGACGCCCGCCACTCTAGAACTCTCGCACTTGGTGCAGGAAGAAATCGGCAACCAAGGAGGCGAAGCAGAAAAATGCTGGCGGCGGTGTTTCGAGACGATTGCCGCGATTCGCCTGGCGTCGGCAATGCATGGCGAGAGCCGTCGACCGAGCGAAGGCGGCGGAGGTCCTGGCTGAGGCAGCGCAGCGGGGCGGAGAATCCGCGGCAAGCAGGCGAGGGCGCCACTTGCGCGCAGGATAAGCTGCCAGGCAAGGCGCTGTAGCTTGGTCCGGAAAAATCAAAACCCCTGAGACACGGCTGGTGTCCATGCCGCGACCCGAACAGAGGCGGCAGTCAGACGACGCCCTGGTCCAGTTCACGGCCCTCTGCACTACTGACGACGCTGAAACAGGAGGCATCGGAAACGGCGGGGCTGCGATCATCGACGCGCGGCCAGCACAAGGAATGCCAGTCTGCCCGAAACCGAAGGCGACGCCTGCCAGAACAATAGCCACAAACAAGGCGAGCCCTAACGAGCTAATACTTCGGCCGAGAAAAAAAGAAGACTTCTTCGCATGGGTACGGCCGGCGCCCTCCTCTTTCCTGTGCTGGCGAAACGCCGGGAGATCCTGGGGCTTGTCCCCCGGACCCCGCTCCCCGTGAGCCACCCGCGCGTCGCGTGCCCGAGCTGCCTGGGCAATCACGCCGCGCCATACTCGGACTGTCACAGTGAAGGGACGGACTTCCTCGCCGGGGACGTGCGTGCGAAAAACCGGAGGGACGGGGAGCAGCGCCGGACCTGCGCGGGGTGCGGGCGGGCCGACGTCTACGCCCCGCGGCTCGACGCGTGGGGGCGCAACCGGAGTGGTATACGTGTGCCTGGCGAATCGACAAGGTCAGGCCTCTCACTTGCGGAACTCGCTCCAGTAACCGCAGTAAGACCGGCGAGCCTTTTTCTTTGCTACTTTCTTACTTTTCTCCTTCCTGAACCTGATCCCAAAAGCCGCCGCTGCCGACGAAAGGGATTACGTGTTGCCAAAAAGAAACTTCCCCTGGTTTACTAAATCAATACCTACGCGAATGGAAGCAAGTGCTGGCCTCTTTTCATTTGCGCAGTACTTCTTTTTTTGTGAGTTTACATCGGCCATCGGGTAAGAGTAAAACTTGCTCTGCGCCATTGATTTCGTTTCAACCAAAGCTGTCTCGAGCACCGCACGCGGCGCGTCGCCATCGCCATCGGTCGTGCTCTCCTTCGAAATTGGAGTCAAAGCTTGCTGGCGCTGCCCCATACGGGATAGCAGCCTCTTCGTGCTCCGGTATCGCTCACGCAGCGCTACGTGCGTGGCGGTACTTTCGCGCGGGCATTTCGTTCTCCCCCGCCGCGAGTGAACCGCGAGACACTACCACTATCTAGGGTCCATCCGCCGAAGCGGCCACCAGACAGAGCCTGGTCAGAAAAGCAAGAGTCGGGAATCATGTCCAACGAGGAACCATAAAGAAAGGAAGGAACCCGGCGGGATCGTTCGATGTTGGTGCTGGAAGTCATCCGTGCTGATTAGGCGCCAGCGTCAAACCGATACTTATTTGAAAAATATGAAGAAGTTCTTGCACTAGTACACTAGTAGTGCGGTAAGGCCTGTGAGGCGGCATGTACTTACGTTACCCCATACGCTTTCTTATAATAAATGAGGTACTGCTCTGAGAAGTTCCGAAATCGAAAGCGGTCACAATTCGTGCAGCGTGATTTGAATTCTGTTTGAGTGTCGAAAGCCAAAAGTAGTTGCGCATGATCTCGTGCTAGCTCGTGATCCCGTCAAGGTCAAACAAAAATTCTCCTGACTTTCGGTCACTAAGTGACGCAAGATCCTGAACCAGAAAAGAGATTCAGATCCCATCGAAGGAGGCTGCGATTTGATCACCGATCCACCGATTGCGGTCCAACCGAGAGAGCGACTCTCGTCTGAATGAATGCAGAACTACACTAGAGACTTCTGAATGCGCTACTTTCAATCACGCGAACTTCGACTTACTTTTCCTAAATTCTTACGACGTAGCGCCAGGCGACGTGGAGTAATAAATTTATTACTTTCATGAGGAATCAATTCGAATTATTTGAATTTCGATCCAGGATTTTTATTGAAAGTTTAATTGGCTTTGGCGCTGGCTGCTCGAGCTGCTCGAACAGGCAGTGAGCACTCCAGATTTTCATTTTTCATTCCCCAGACATCTGCGTGCAAAAACAAAGTCGTACGGGTCAAATTCAAAATGAAGATCAAGGTTCTCCACCACGCGGCGGAGGGCGCGGACAAGTCGGAGATGACGCGGCTGCACCGGAACCCCGACCCCGAGCTCCACCCGTTTAGTCGCGAGCGCGAGTACCAGCGAGCGGTGACCGCCGTGAAGCTGGACAAGATGTTTTCCAAGCCCTTCGTGGCCGCCCTGGACCAGCACTTCGACTCCGTCCGCGTCCTCCGGCGGAGCAACGTGAGCGCGACTCGGTTGTACTCGGGCGCGTGCGACGGCGAGGTGCTGCTCTGGGACCTCGGGTTCTCGAAGGTGAACCAGCGGTGGAAGGCGCACGCGGGCGTCGTGCGGGGGATCGTGGAGGACCCACGGATCAGCAGCGGAAACAGCCTCTTCACCTGCGGCGACGACAAGTGCATCCACTGGTGGGACTTAACCGCCCTAGGCAGCGGCAGCCTGCAGGACGAGGACGACGCAGCAAACGGCTCGATGGGAAGCAAGCAGCACGCGCTCAGCTCGTCCAAATTCTACAACAAGGTGGATGCATCCGATCGGGGAAAGAAGGGGAACATTGACGGGCAAATCCAGCCGAAACACACGTTCCGGACGACGTCGCCAATTACCAGCTTGGACCACCACTGGAGCAAGCCGATGCTGATTTCGACGGGAGAAACCGTGGACGTGTGGGACCGCGAAAGGTCGCAACCGATATCGAGTATCGAGTGGGGCTGCGAGCAGGTCTTCACAGCAAAATTCAATCCGGCGGAAGCCTGTCTGATCGCGGCGACAGCAGCAGATAACAGCATCTCGCTGTATGACTTGCGACAAAACACACAACAGGGGGCGATAAGAAAGGTAACAATTGCTGCAGACATAGGAACAGTTAAAGATACAGAGTTCTTTGATGTTTTCTGAAAATTCAAGAGTTTTCGTTTTCCCATCGTGCCATCACAATCAGCACCGAGTTCTTGGCAGAAGCCTCGCACGCAAATGCCCAAAAAAATCAAACGCTTCTTCAGGTCCTCCTCAAGAACCGTTCCAACGCCCTTTGTTGGAACCCGCAGGAGCCGACGCACTTCACCGTTGCCAACGAGAATTCCCACCTCTACACCTTCGACATGCGCAAGCTGACCCACGCACTCACTGTGCACTCCGACCACGTGATGCCGGTGCTCGACCTTGACTATGCGCCCAACGGCCAGGAGTTCGTGTCCGCCTCCTACGACAAAACGGTCAGGATCTGGAAGCGCGACGCCCAAAAGTCGAAGCACGTCTACCACACGAAGCGCATGCAGCGGGTCTTGTGCTGCGAGTTCAGCACGGACGGGCGGTTTGTGTTTTCGGGGTCGGAGGACCATAACGTGCGCGTGTGGAAGGCGAACGCGAGTGAGAAGTTAGGGAACGTGTCGGACAGGGAAAAGAAAGCGATCTACTACCGGGAGAAACTGATCGACAAATACGCAAGTACGCGCGAGGTGTCGCGCATCCAAAAGTTCCAGCACCTCCCCAAGGCGCTGAAAAGCATGACCAACAAAGCGAAGACGATGAAGGACGCGAAAACGCGAAGGGAGGACAATCGGAGAACACACGCGAGACCAGGGGCAGTGCCGTACGAGAGCGAACGAAACAAATTCATCAGGGGAGAAGAATACTGATACGATACATGGATCGGATTTTCCTTCGCTTGGTCTAGGATTTGATGTGAGCTATGGCTGTACTCTGCTGACATTACGGAAGCTTGGTTACGAAAAAGTCGTGCCTTGCTGCTGCTACTGACAAAATCGAGCTTTGATGCGAAAGCGCACTGCACCGCGCGAAAGCTGCTAGGCGAATGTTGTGTTCACGTTCAGCGACCCTCGTTCTCGTGCTTTGCGGCATGTCTGGGTGTCTGTTCAGTTTGGTTTGCTTCAGACCACTTGCTTCTTTATGAGGTCCACCGAGTGTAAATGTCAAAAAGTATAGCGCCGTTCACATCGGTCTCTATGGAAGCAGGCACCCCCCGACTCATTCCAAAAACGATCGTGCTTGTTTGCCCCCACGCCACGGAAAGAACAGATTTTTCAGTTCCATGAATTACTGCAGCATGACGTTGGTTTGCGAAGGTTCACCGCACCGTGTAGCGTGTGACTAAAAATGAATGTTGACATGTGAAGATAGCGTCCGATCGCTTTGAGACGCAAACGGGTCTATGCTTTTTTGAATAGATACCTCTTTCATGTGCCGGTTGTGTATGTGTTGTATCGAATACTCGCTCTCGTACAGGATCGCATAGTGTAGTCCCAGTCTGTCACGTTTCGCGTTGTAATTTGTTCGTTATGGACGACGAGTTGTTGGAGGGGATGTTGGGCGCTACTGGCGCGGGCGCCGCTCCCTTGCGGCAGCATTCGCAGCAACGCGCGCCGAGTCCAGACGGCGACGACGCAGCTTCGCCGCCCCCGCCGACGAACATCGTGGATGTGATTCCCGATCTTGTGTGGGTCGACTACATCGTGCTGTTCTTGGAGCTGCGCGAGATTGGCAGGCTGGCCTGCTGCTGCAAGACGCTACGGGAGCTGCTGTTGCAGGAGCCGTTCGTGTGGCAGCAGATCGCCGAGGTGCAAAAAAAGGCCACTCTGGGGCAGGGTATGGCGAGACCAGATGGTAAGTGGGCAAGTGGTAAGTGAATTTTTTGGCGCTTTTTTGGGTCCCCTCAGGCGATGCCCTGAGAAGAGGGCTGCACCAGAAGAAAAGGCGGCCTGTCGCGGTCGATTCCGCCCTTTACACCCTCAACAATAAACCGCCACTCTACAACATAGAAGAAGGCGCCCGATTTTCCCCTGCTTTCACTCTCAGTCTCAGGGTCTAGCCCTAATTAAACTAGAAGGAGAAACATTCTAGCTCATGGCTTTTCATGACCTTGCTTCCCTAC
>RXOD01005000.1:0-16586 GCA_005223375.1 Amoebophrya sp. AT5.2 | reverse complement strand
CCGCCACAACGGCGGGGCACGCATCTCTGCAGCCGCCCGATTCAAGGCGCCGCATCGCACTCGTCACCCAGGAGACCCAAGAAGGGGACCCGCTGCCCCCTGGTACGACTTTCCGGTAGTTTCTTACAACTTACCATCTGGCCCCCTCATATCCCTTGCTGATCTGGAAAACGATCAGTCCGTACCTTGTTGTGATAAGAACTGTGTCGTTCACGTAGCCGGAGGTACCATGGATCTTCGCTATGCCGGACGCGATTCGAAAAATCCCCGCGTTCGCGACCACGGTCATGTTGGAAGACGCGGAGGAGGCCAAGATCTCATCTTCTGAGGAGGCTCCGATAGGCGTGCACACGCTGATGTTTGTTGAGTTCGGGCTCCCGCTTTCGGTCGAGTTCACTAAGTCCTCACTGTACAGCGTCTGATTCGTGCAATTTTCATTGTCCGCATTGTCCGCCGAGGAAAGGATGCGCAACAGCGTCGACGAGTTTCCCCCCGCCCCTGAGCCAGAGCCGCTACTGCCCCCCCCGCCGCCGCTGCTCGCCATTCCCTCCGCATTCACCGTGACATCGCTGCCGTTGCCCGTGAGCGCGAAAATATCTGCGTTCACCGTGAGAGGCAGCAGATAATTGTTGATTGAGCTCGGCGGCTCCAATCCGTGTTCCGCGACCGCGAAGCTCTCGATCGTCGTGTTGAAGTCCACTTCCTGGTACAGTTCCAGGTTCCAGCGGTACAGCACCAGGGCCGTGTTGTCGGGCCGCGGCACGGCGATGATGGAGTTCGGGTCGATCACGGACGGCTCGCCGATCAAGACCAGGTCGTCGTACACGTACGCGAGCCGCGCACTCGCGGCGGTCACGTTCAGCAGGGGCAGGTTTCTGGTCACCGGCGTGCCGCCCGCGCCGATGGTGCGCGTTATCTGCGCGCCCTTGCTGCCGTCGAAGTACACGATCGCGTACGCAGTGTCGGTGATTCCGGGACGGGGAGAGACCGCCTTTACGTACCTGCCGTCCTGGATGGAGAAGCGCGGATCGCCGCGCGCGGCCCGGGAGTTCCAGCAACAGAAACTGTTGCCGCCCGGATCGTAGGTGGCGAAGAGGATTTTGCTCGCGTCCGGCCCACTGTCCACGGTCCACTCCACCAGAAACGTCGTGGAGCTGACGAACACCTCCGAGGTCGGGGCCGACGAGAACCGCTCGAAGCTGCCCAGACCGATCCCGAGACCGTCTTTGTCGGGGGAGTTCTCGTACGAAATATCCAGGTAGATGTCCGCGATGTACAGAGAGTGCGCGGTTAGAATCTCTGACTTTGCCAGCAGCCCGAGTTCCGCCGCCGTTTGGTTGAAGCTCGCCGCCCAGCAAACCCGGTATTTCTTGAACCCGTGCAGCTTCACGAAGGTGTCCGTGCGATCCCCGGGGGCGCCGAGGTAGTACCGGTTGTAGTTGCTGTTGACGGGGCCGTCCGTCATGGGCCCGCGGTGCGCCTCGTCCAGCCAGGAAACCGTGCCCGCGAGCGGGTTGGCGCCGTCCCCGCACGAATACGCCTTGTCCATCACGATTATCGAGTTTTCCGCGGCCAGCCCGTGGTAGTCGGGGATCGCGAAGATGCACGCCAGCCCAACGCGGCAGGTCACCGTCGGCGCCTCCATGCTGAGCGGGAAACTGAGGAAAACGGTCGACGGCCCGCGCATCGCAAAACTGCCGATCTCGGTTGTGTAGGTTTCTGGCGCAAAGCTGTTTCCGGCATTCTCCTCCTGGGCCACCCAGCAGATCTTGAAATCGCCGCCGACCGGGCCGCTCGCGGCGATGCCAAGCGCAAACCGAGCGGTGAAATTCAGATGCACCGTGTCGTTCGCATACAGCGCGTCGTCGTACGTCGTCGCAAGCGAGGTGGACAACACAGACGAGTTCGTAGTTCCGGAACTGCTGCTGGCTACTTCCACCGTCGCCGACGTGGCTCCGGCGAGGAGGGGCGCGAGCGGGTAGGATTGCAGGAGCGCGCCCTCCCAGACAGCAAAGTGCGAGGTGTTGGCAGTGCCGCACGTCTCCCCGGAATCGAGAATCAAGATGCGGTTTCGACTCGTGAGGCCGGAGGAGAAGGTGCTGTCGCGCGTGACTGTGATTTCACAGTTCGTGGTCAAAGTGCACGTCGCGTTTGCGGCGATTGGGTTCGGCTCGGCGATGAAATCCGTGAGCGCGGAGGACGCGACGGCAGTCGGCGTTGTCGTCGGAGATATCGAACCGCCAGCTGAAAGAATCGTCCCCCCGTTCTGTGGCTGGATGGTGACGAACACCGCGAGAAACGTGTAGTAAGTCCCGACGGCTGGAAACGCCGGATGCGATGCGGGAATCGCGATCGACGTGCTGTCGCCAATGTCCACACTCAGGCTGCCAGTCTGTTCTTCCTCCGCTGTGAAGTTCGTGGTCGCCGCAAGCAGCTGCCGGTGGCTGGCGTCCGTGCAATTGACCGCTAGAGAAGTTGCACCGGCGGAAACGCAGTCACCAACTGTCACCGCGAAGACGGAAAGAATAACCTCGGCCGTGTCCCGCGCAGTGGTGGAAGCGAAGAAGTCGTTGCGCGAGATGATGGACGGCACTGGTAAGGAAACCGTCCCGGCCACCTCGCCAAGCTCCCCATCGGTGTCTGTGAAGGAGAGAGTAGAGTTCGCGAACACGATGGCGTTGTCGCGCACAGAGGAAGCCATCCCGGAAAGTTGCAGCACGCTTAACTGGTGCGTCCGATTCGTCGTCACGATGTAGACGGATAAATCAGGCGAGTGCGCAGACATTCTTACAGCTCCCGTTGTAGCACTTTCTCTGAAGATTTTCGTGTTCTCCGGAATCTCCAGCAACAACGTCTCGGTCGCATTCCCGGCAACACTTCCGCTTGTTTCATTCGCGTCGCTCCCGGATGTCGCAGACACCCCTGCAACCGAACCGACAAAGAAATCATCTGCGATAGAATTCATCGCAATCACCTGCGTTGAATTTTGCGCAAAGACTATGTCGCCGGCCTCCGAAGCGTTGTAGCTAGTCGGGACGAGGTACACCGAGTAGCGGAGCAAGTCGTGGTCGGCGGCGGTGCCCTCAACCGGGCTGCTAGCGACGTCAAAAGAAAAATTGCCCGCAACCTCGTTCACATCGGGATCGTAGTCGAAGAAGGAAACGCTCGCCACCTCCGCACTTTCGAGCAGCTGCCGGTAGGAGCTTTCGTCTTGTACTTCTTCTTGGGCATCGTTTCGGCGTTCCTCGTGAAGTCGACCCACGCTTGGGCGGTTTCTCTTCTCCTGCGTCCGCTGCCTTGCGGCAGCCTCCGGTGCGCGATCCTCCCTGCTGCTGGTTCCGGAGGAAGACTGCGAAGCTTTCCTTTTGTTTCCCTTATTCGTAGTCGGCTGCGCCCCCGCAACCGCACCATTTTCGTGCTTTCGAGCTGCATTAATACCCTCGCTCTTTCTTCTACTCGTATTCTTGCCCTTTGTCGCAGTTTTGGTGGTGCCTTGATTGATGCTTTTTCCCTTCTCATTCTCATCTGTATCTTTGCCAGAAGCCGTTCGACGACGATTAGCGCGGGGGTGGTAGTCCCCGCTATCGTCGCTCTTCCCGCCCCGCCGCCCGTCCTTTCTCTTCCCGGCGGTTGCTCCCTTGCCCTCGTCTTCCGCCCCCACGTTTGCTGCCGCTTTGCCCTTGGCGCCAGAGGCGACATGGTATTGCTGGTGGGTTCCGAGATCAAGCAGACCAGACTGGAAGTAGAAGAGGAACTGGAGGCACGACCAGCGAGGTGGAGGCCGTACTCTCTTCCGCACCATGACATTCTTCGCTGCCCGCCGCGCCGCTTTCAAAAAAAAACCATGGCACCCGCCGCTTTCAACAAAGCAAGCTTCTTCAGAAGTGCCGCATCTTTGTTTTCTGCAAAGCAAAGTAATCGTGGGTGAAGGTGTACAGGGAGAAATCAGCAAAAGTAAGTGACAAATATACCAACGGTAGATGTACAATAATGGAGGACCACCTACATCACGGCTCACGACGCCCTTGAAATCATTGATCACATTTGGATTTGAAATTTGTCCGCCCCGCGTCCACGTACTAAATGTTGGAAAAGAAATGATGTAGTGCTCACGCACACCAGACCACAGGCTGTGGATGCACTGGGCTGGCTACTCGATTCTGGTGCTGCTCTCTCATTAGCTCCTCCGTTGTAGGACGAGGGACGGTCTTCCGTCGGTTCCCGTCACTCAAGTGTGTACAGCCACTGCATGCGCGTCACCACCTCCAGCTCCCCAAAGTGCGGTTTGCGCGAGGCAAGCGGTCGAAGCCTCGCCGAAAACGCCTCAGCCTTCATTGTAGTGCTGTCGTCTCCTGCGTTTGATTCCCTTTTGCTTTTCCGCAAGTGTAAAACTTATAAAATGTTCGAGCTGGTGTGCTGCAGAAAATCTGTGCATGTGCAAGCATGCTGTGCTGTACTCAGAGAAAATCAGAGTCCTGGACCTGGTCGTGTCATGCTGTGCCCCACTGCGGTCAGCCTTTTACTTCTTTTTTCATCGAACTAGTGTGGCGCACACCAGTCTCCTTTCGTCGAACGAGTGTCAGTCGTCTCCTGGTGTGGTGAATCCACTGTCAGTCTCTCCTGATAGGTGCTTTGTTTGGTTGAGGTAAATTCATTGTCTCTCCTGTCCTTGCCGTTCTTGCCAAAATTAATCACAGTGGTGTCTTTCATCTTGCCAAACAAATCGGAAATTTTTCCTGATGGGCTGTCTTGCCGTCTCCAAAATGAAAATGGTTTTGTCCCATGAAGAGACAGGCTAACACTATTCCTCGCCAACCCTGGTGCCGAGGAGGCGTAAATCAGCTCAATGTCAATACTTCTTCGGCACCTTCTTGCTCTTCCTCCTGCGCTGGAAGCTTCTCCTCTTCCGCTTGATGTGCACGCTTTTTGACTGATTTTACGTCGGCGCTCGCAGTTGTTCCTCCTGTTTCTTCCGCGATTTCCTCGAGTGCTTCGAGGTAAGACCGGGAACCCCCTGCCAGCAGTCTCGTCTTGTCCGGCTTCATCGGTACTGCCAGGCGGAAGTCGCCCTCTGATTCCGTGTCCCGACCCTCGTCTTTGTCTTTCCTCGAAGATGGCGGCGCGACCGCATGCTCGGCGGGATTGTTGTTCGGCACCGACTTGCTGGCGCTCATCTTCTCTTCCCGTTTCCTTTTCCTTATTTGTTCCTTCTCCTTCCCTTTTTCCAGCTTCCGCGTTTGGCGTTTCAGCAGGTAGTAGTGTTTTGCGATCGCGCTCTTTACCAAAAAGTGCTCCAGCAGAATCGCGAACACGAGCGCCGCGACCGTGCTGTAGAGGAGGTTTGTTACCCAGTTCATCTGCGTCTCGTAGCCGAAGTTGGACCGCTTTTCCTCGGTGAGCATCGCGTTGAACTTGTTCCCGAAGAAGAAGCGGAACTCGCTCACTTTGTACGCGAGCGACAGCTCGTTCGGGGTAACCGCGTGCACCCTCTCCTGCTTTTGGTTACTACTAGTACTTGTCACGACCTCTCCGACCCGGCTCGCGATCAACGCGTCGTAGTTCACGTGGCCGAAGAAGAACAGCAGCAGCCAGCAGGCCGTCCCGACGAGGCAGGCGTGGAACGCCACTAGCTTCCGGTTTTCCAGCAGCAGGATCATGCAGTACGTCCAGAAGCCGCCCACGCAGAGGCCCACGAACAGAGGCAGCGAAAACGTGTAGAACCCGGAGACGTACTCGTAGAGCAAGTCGTAGAGCGGAAAGAACTGGATCACGTGCACCACGGTGACCAGGGAAACCGCGATCCCCACGTACAGGGTGGCGAGCCTGGAGCCGGACGTGGTGAAGAGCTGAACCACGTCGAGAAACTCGATGCGGACCCAGGCGTCGCGCTTCGACTCGGTCTGCTTCTGGTTCGACGCGGAGACGTTGCCTGCACCAGCGGCCTCTGCCGCAGTTCGTAGCTTCCGCAATCTCCTCCGCTCATCAAACTCAGCCGCCCGCTGCATCGCCTCTTCGTGTTCGTAACTGCTAGTGCCGCTCGTTTTTGAACGGGAGCTTGGTGGACCTCGTCCTGCTCCGGAAGTCGACGTAGCGGTGGAACTGCTTGACTTGTTTTCGCCAACGCGATGCTTCTCTTGCTTCCTCATCTTCTTGTCCCTGTCCTTCCTCGACGATGAACCACGACCGGGCTTGCGGCCGTATCGCATCTCCATGTTCGCTTGTAGCATGTGGTCTTCGATGTTGGTGAGCGAAAAGCCGATGCCGCTCAATTGCTGTCGCCGCATGAGGCTCCGGCCCTCGCTTGTAAGCAACACCCGATCCTCCGGGTTGTGCCGTCGGTGGGAAAACGGCGGAACCGAGGAAGCGCTCGGCGTAGTTGTGCCGTGCTGCGTCAGCTCGTGATCCGACTCGTCTTCCTGCGTTAGCGTGCCGGTGCGCGTTGCTGCTTTCAGCGGCCCACGAGGACCGCGCGAGCTGCCGGGCGGCGTTCTTCCCGGCGTTGCACTCGCACCAGCGCGGCCGGGCGTTCGCATTATCGACCGCGGCCCAGAAGTTGTACCTGGCTCATGCTCTTGCCCATCCGCGACTAGAAAATCCTCGCGCGTCCTGGTTCGCTGTGTCACAAGCGGCGTTTGCGCCCTCTGGTGGCTCCGGTCTAGCCCTCCCGGATCCGCAGGCATACGGTGCGAACCTTCTCGGAGTCGCATCATCAATGCCGCATTGCCATTTGTGGTGGTCGATGATATGACTAAGGGCGGCGAGTCAGAAGTCAGCGCTTCCATTCTGTGCGACCCTTCGCTCATGCGCCGCAGCCGTGAAGAAATTCCAACTCCATGCTGGACGTCATCTCGCAGCTCCTCCTGCTCCTGTAGTGGCTCCTGTTGTCGGTGCCGCCCCTCTTTCGCGATGGCTGACTGTGGGTTTGAGTTTGTTGACCGGCGCGACGACGGTGGCGTGGATCGACCCGTGCTGCTCCTTCTTCTTGTACTCTTCCGACCCGAGGATGCCCCCCGGGTTCGCCGTGTAGAACTCCCAGCGTCTCTCAGTGGCGTAGTGCTGGCCCCGAACATACCAAACCCTGTGCCAGTCGATATGGCCATCTTGGTTCCGTTGTGATTCGTATTTTCCCAATTTCCTCGTCCGCTACCATCGTCTCCCCCCGTGGACATCATGCGACTCCGGCTCAGATTCAGTTCCGCGATTCCGAGCGCTACGCCCATCCCGCCCTGCCGCATCGTCTCCTGCTTCAACGCCCGATTCTCGAGCGCTCGTCTCTGCGCATCGGCTCGCAGTTCGTCCGCCACGACCGCGTAATCCCTGCCGTACTTTCCCTGAATCACGTTTGCTCCCGCACGCGCCCGGCTGAACCGCTCTAGGTGGATGTTCGTCCCTCGCACCTGCGAATGCGTTCCGGCCATCCTCAGCTGCAACGCCGTCGCCCCGCTCGCATTGTTCCGTAGTTGCGTCTTCTTCAACTCCGCGAACAGGGTCGCCTGCTCCGCCGCGGCGGCGGTTTTCGCTTGCCCCTTGCCCTCGTCGTCCGAGTCATCATTTACAATGGGGACCTTCTTTTTCGGAACGCCCATATCGGAGGCAGCGTTTCTATCTGGATCGTACGCCGCACCTGCACCAGCACCTCGTCCACCTCCCTCAGAGCCAGCCCTATCAATCTTCACCGCCTGCATCACAAAGTTCACCAGTCCCCGCCTCCGCCGGCGGCTCTTCTTCACGGAGTCCAGGCTGACGCTCGTGAACACGTCGCCGAACCAGCCTTTGAAGGAGAGTGAGTTCCCGAACGCGATCGCGGGTCCCGGCAGGTAGATGAAGAAGCCCACCATCACGAGGAAAAGCATCTGGACCAACCCGACGTAGATGTAGAACTGGGATTTCTCCCGCTCTTCGTACACCCCCGCTGTGTCGGAGATGCGCACGTAGTAATCGCCGCTGATCTTCTCCAGGTTCGCCATGTCGGGCGAAGCCGAGCCGTAGTCCGCCACCGGCGCATCACTGGCCCCCCGCGTGGTGGTCTTCCGCGTGGCGTCGAGATCCGCGCGGAACAGCCAGTAGGGCAGATGCTCGTCGAAGAAGCTCTTCTCCCCGGGTGCGAGGAACAGGTACTTCGCGGCGATTTCCACGAACACAATCGAGAAGAGCACGTTCACGATCCCGTAAAGCAGCCGACCAATGTTGTACAGCGATTTGTACCGGAGGTGCTCGCGCGCCTCTCTCTCCAAAGACGTGTACACATTCATCGCCACCCTCGTGGACAGAATCGCAAACGCTATCGCGAGAAAGGTGACGAACTTCACGCGATTGTGCGTCTGCTCGAGCAGCGGCGCGTCTTTCACGGTCACCTCGACCGCCACCGCGGCCGTGCCGGCAATCGCGGACGACGCGCCTGCCTCGTAAGCCGTGCGCCCTTTCTGGTACAGCGGCCAGACGAGTGGGTACTCCTGGGTCAGAAAGCCGACCGATACGGCTAGTAGCAACCCCCCCGAGACGAAGATGGAGTGCGAAAACGCGATTGCGAGGTAGATGACGATCATGTCCTTGTAGGTTTTCGCGAGCAGGTGTGTGGTCACGACCTCGTCCTCGTCGAGCTCGTCTTGGTCGTTGTTTGGAGCAGCGGCTGCTCCGGGTTGCTTCATTTTTGCAGCGTGAGCCTTATTGTTCGCCGGCTTTTTCGCTTTATTCCCTCGACCGCCGACCCCCGGAGCGACGAAGTCCTCGACATCGAAGTCCGAGTCGCCGTCGTCCTCGTCCCGCTCGGTGGATTCGTTCGATGACTCGGCGCTTTCGCCCGTACTAGTCTCATGAGAGTCGGCGCTTATGCCGCTGAGGACCACGCTGGGCGGTCTCTTTCTCCGCGCTCCTGCTCCTGGGGTTTCATCGCCTTCACTTTCAAACGACGCAGTGGACGCGCCTCCACGAGCACTTTTCCGATCGAAGTCGTGATCGTTATCGTCCCCCCCGTGGCCCCCGCGAACAAAAGCATCGCCTGCCCGGAACCTCCCTCCCGCCGCTTTCTTTATCCTCTTGTCCAATTTCTTCCTTTCTTTCACCAGCGCCGCCCTCATCCCCCATTTTCCCAGTCCCTTCCTCGGATTTTCGATCAAACTCGTCACGCGTTTCGCGCTCGGCTCCACGCCCATAATTCCCCGCCCGAACCCCCTTCTCCGCTGCGCCCTCGCGTCCTTAACTTTTTGTTTTCGGATCGGTTCCAGCTCCGGGTCCAAACACCGGATGTCCCCCAACTCGTCCTGGAACACTCGCGCAACGTCCCGCACCCTCCTCACCGGTCGCACAAACGCCGCGGCGGTTAGGAACGACCCTCTCTTGCCGGCGTTGAAGCCGCCGCCCCCCGCCGGCGAGTATCGCATCGTCAGGCGCATCGCCGTCTCCCGCGCAAATCCTCCGACGTACAAAATCTCTCCCCAGCCCCTGGGCCCGTCCTTCCGCACGATTCCCTTGCTCGAAACCTGCTGTGCCGTCCCCACCCGGCGCACGATCCTCCCCAGCAGACTTTCGTAGTCCACGAACAGTTTTGTTTCGAGAAACATCTGCTTCGCGTGTTTCTCGATCAAGCGGTTCAGCCGCCACTGGTCCTGCAGCTCTTTTAATTTCCCAGCGTCCGACTGCTTCTGCATGGCGGCCATCGCTGCCCCCTTCGGGTTGATCGCGTTGTTCGCCGCGCGCGAGTAGTACCGCACGCGCCGCATCACCGCTTGTTGCACCAACGTCGCCTGGTACACGAGGAACAGCCTCGGCTTCTGGCTCCAGATCCAGAACGCGAACAGGATTCGGTACTCCTCGTCGAAGACCGCCGTGAGCACGATGATGCCGAGCGCGGCGGAGATGTAAAGACTGGACGGGCTCGATACTTTCTTTCCCATGAGAGACGCTGGAAAGTGTGGGGATAGACAACCGGTGGGCCGTCGTCTAGACCGTGAAGCTGCATTTCTAGACAGCCAAGATCTGGCGAGCAAAGGTTCAGAGACTGACGGCCATGCTGAAGACAGCTACAACCATCGATAGCAAAAAAATGGCAGCTGTATTTATACGACAAGCTGCACCCTACAGGGCGACAGATTCTAGACACACCGAGTCCCTACCTTACCACTTTACGCTCTAAACTCGACACGACTAGACCCGCCGCACGATGTCCTTGTGGCGGTTCTGCGCATCTGTCTACTCTCAGCGTTCGTCTATTCTCTGTCTAAGTCGTGTCTAACTTGTCGTCTTTCCGGTATCTTTCCGGCGTCTTTCCTGCGGGTTTCTTCTATCGAGCTCCTCCAGTCTTAAGAGATGAGAGCGTGGAGAGCCGCGCCGTCGGCGATGAAGGGGTTCACCAGAATGAGCAGAACGAGCACGAAGTTGAAGAACCGGCGGACGATGAACTCCACGCTCTCCTGGTCGGAGCGATGCTCCTGGAGGAAGTCATCTCTCTGCTTGGTCAGAGTCCGGTACAACGGTTGGTCGGCGAAGTCGTCCTCATCGTCGGAGGAATCGCCGTGGTCTTCGTCATCGTCGTTTTTGCCGCCGCCGGAGGAGCCGCCTTTTTTGCCACCAGTACCCGCCTCAGCCTCGTTCGCCGCGAGGTTTTCGTAGCCGAACGTGACGTCGCGGACGTAGTTGAAGGGCTCGAAATCAAACACGAAGGTGCTGTTCATGTACTCAGTGATTTTCGCGGCGAACACACCGAAAAAGGGGATGAACCACAGGTAGAGGGGAATGCTGCGGCTTCCCTGCGCGATTATCGCCTTGCGGTAAAGCTGCTCGAAGTCGAGCAGGCGATAGAAGGAGAGGAAGCGACGCTCGGAAGTGAAAGTTCTTTCACCCCCTTCACCGGCCGGTATTCCCGGCACTGTCTCGATTCCGTCGCGCCACATCGCTAGGTCTCGCCACGGGTCCGCAAAATTCGTCAGATACTCGTCCTGGACAAGTCCTCCTCCGAAGTTTCTCAACATCGCCTCCTCCTCGGTGGAAATGCTACTCCTTCCCTGGTGTGCTTCACGTCCACCCAGCGCCTCCCAAAATTCGTCTTCCTCAACCGCGGTTTCCTCCGTTGGCATCAGGTTCACCGTTTCCCCGAACGGCACAAAACCATTCAAAAATCCCTCGATCTTCGTCTCTGAAGTTTTCGCCAGCCGCGCGGTCAAGGGTACGGATCGGTGCCCGAGCAGAAACTGGTAGTAGTTCCTGTTGGGAAACTGCGCCATGTCGAAAAACTTGTCGTGCATGTGGATTTGGTCCGGCTGTCTTTGGAAGCGAAGCTTCGAAGGGGAGCCAGGGGTTTGCACCGCATTCGTCGTTGCGGTTGTCTGGGGCCTATTTTGCGAAGACGAGGTGGGAAAACCAGTATCCAGGCCGTCAGTTTTGATCGTCAGCCCCGGCGGACTCCTGCTCGGAGAAGTTGTCACAACATGCTTTGCGGTCGAAGAAGAAGAGCCGCCGATTTGCTCGTTCGGAAACCTGGATTGGCCGTCCTCTTCTCGCTCGCCATCAAATTCGAGTTTTCGTTGCGTGGCGACGTCCTCGAGGTCAGGGCTTCCAGCATGCGTTTCTTGCGGCCCCGCGGCCGTTGTATCTACGGGCGAAATCGACGGTGAGTTAGAGAACCTGCCCGACTCTTCGTCGGAGCGACCCGGGGACGCGAGCGCGTTCTGCTGGCCCCCCTCCCCGCCGTCATCCACTGAAGCGGCCTCGTGAGTGCCTTCCCGGTGCAGCGGTGGCGGTCCACGTTCCGCTTCCCTCGTCATCCTCGCGACGCTTGTTGCTTGCTCGGTGGTCTCTGCTTCTGACCGTGTGCGAACGCTTTCCAAGGACTGCGACGCGGTGAGGGTCTTCACGCTAGCGTCAAGATTCGTCCCCTCGTCTGCTGCTGCTGAGGATGCTGATCCGGATGAGGACTTGCTTTTGCCACGTCGCTCTAGTGCAACAATATGATCTGCATCTGCTTCTGCTGGCGCCACCATTGTCGACGAGTTTCGCGACCATCGTCTTTCAACGTCAGCACCGTCATTCTCATTTCTCCGCCTTCCGCCACGACAGCAACACAAGATCTGCCGCAGTATCTTCCACTTCCCAGATCTTCCAGCAGGTGATGCGCTTCTGCTTGCCCGCGAGCCTCGTGCCACGTCTTCCCGCGCTCCTCCCCCCGGCGCAAGAACTACCACGTCCTTATTCCATGCTTTCGCAATTATCCGCACCAGTTGCCGTTTTCGCGAAAAAACGTCGTCTGCGTCTGTGAGTTCCCCAGTAGCGCTCACACTTCTCAAGTCATAGAAAGCGCGCTTCGGTCTCTTGCTGAAAAAGTTGTGCTCGTCCTCCCATGTGCTCTCCTTCTCGAGCGACTTCAGCCTGTCGATCTCGTTTTCGAGGGCGTCCTTCACCTCTGTCACGTGGTGCAGGTCCCGATTCGGGAGGTACTCATCGAGCTCCTCATCACACAGGGAGATGACGGGAGGACCGGCGGCTGCTGCGCCTCTGCTCGGTTTCGCTCCTGAGCGGCCTCGTCGAACAGTGCGTGCTATAGTTCCTCCCCCTGCGTCGACGTCCAAGCCCTCACGCTCACCTCCACGCGCCCCTGCATGATGAATCAGATCCCCCCGCTGGTAGCCGGCTGTTTTCGCGAAATTTGCCGCGATGTCCTCGCGCACCTGATACCGGTGGAACAGGAGGTACACCCACACGTTGGCCTTCTGCACGAGCTGGTAGCGCCAAAAAATCGCCTGCGGCGTCCAGTAGCCGAAACACACACTGCAAACACTGCGGAAGTGATTCACCTTCCGCGGCACCGTCGTGAAGAAGTAGTACAGCTTTTCGTCCAACACGTGTTCGAACGGCTTCGCTTTCGTGGTGTACTGCCGCTCCTGGATTTTCTTCCCCAGCTCCGCCTTCTCCTGCTGCGTGGGCGTCTTCGTGCCGTCGTCCTCCGGAGCTTCCTCGAGGTCCACCTTGGGCTCGGGCGGAGACCGCGACGCGCGACTGAAATCGGACATCGTGCGGTTCAAAGGGTCCTCGCTGCTGGGCGGGTCACCTTCGTCTACTTCGCCAGGACTAGGACTACTTCCGGGCGCTCCTGCGTCGAGCGTGACGTCCCGGTCGTGGTACCCGTCGAAGTACCCCAAATCATACATCACCTTCAGCTTTTTCTCGATGGCCATGCCCGCTTTTTCCTTCCGAATTTCCGCCAGTTCCAGTTCGTACATCGTCTTCTCGGTCTCGAAATCGAGCTTCTCGCGCGCGTCCCGCCACTCGCGGCGTTCCGAAGGGCTCCACGAGAACGCGCGCTTGTCCGTGCGCACCATTGGGTAGAGGTAGAAGTGCACGAGGTTGTGGTAGAACGCTTTTCTCTCGTTCCCCTGTTGCTTTCGCTTCTGAAAGAGGGACAGCAGCTTGACGGTCGGGTTGCGGAAGTAGGGGATGTACACGTACTGTTCGACCAGGAAAATCGCGAAGAGCGCCAAGTAAAGCGCAACCAGCACGGCGTTCAGGAGGAGGAAGCAGAGCCTGACGGAGATGATGGTGAGTATCATTTCATAGTGCGAGAGCAAAATGGAGCTACCGTCCGCGGCCGTGATGGCGCGGATCGCGTGCGATTTACGAACAGATGACTTTCTTGTTCCCCCGCCGCTAGCCCTTGATTGCACGTCGGACGAACTTATTTTGTCCTCAGCTGCTTTCCGCATTCTCTCCCGCTGCTCGCGGACGAATCTCGCGATCTCGCCCCGCTGCTCGCAAATGGCGGCGACGGAGACAGTGACGACAGCGTCGTGCTGGAGCTCGCGCTCTAGGTCGCTGTCGTCCGAATCGAATTCCTCCTCGTCCGCAAGCGCCATCCTCCGCTCGTTCGTCCTTTCTTCCCGCAGCAGCGCGTTGAGGACGCGGAGGATCGCCCGGATCTTGACGGCCAGAATCTTCTCCACCAGCCGAAAAGTCGTCCAGCGGCGCAGCTCCAGCCCGTTCCGGGTCTGCCACGCGCGGAACGCCTGCCAGAAGCGGACGGCCCTCCACCGAATCCTAGCGAAGAGCAGCTTGAGCTGGACCCGAACCTTGTGTAGTCGTGGTAGGTGCCCACCCGTACTCCGAGCTGCGCGGCCTCCGCCGCCCGAGTCCCGCAGCCGTATTCCGGCGTGGACTTTAGCCCCTGCGATTCCCCATTTTGACCCCTGTCTTCTTTTACCCGCTCCAAACACCACCGCTCCTTCACGTGGCATGTTCTCGTCAAGAACCTCCACCTCCACGTCCTCTACTTCTTCCGTTTCTGTCGCTGCTGTGTCCATCGCAGCAGCGGCAGCTTCAGCTGCTGCTGCTGCATCCTCCCGCTCTTTTTTCTCTCTTTCGATTGCTTCCTTTTCCTCTTTCCGCAATTTTTTTGCGTACGCTGCTCTTTCTCTCCTTCTTTTCTTTTCTTCCGCCCGACTCGTGAACCAGCGATGAATCCGGGGCGCCAATGCTGGGAACCAGTAGTCTAGGTCGATCTCGTACCGCCCGGAGTGTTTTCCTTCGACGCCGTCGCGCTCAATGACTTCTTTCGACCGCGTGTCCCAGATCAACCGTCTGTCCGTGACCCGGTAATCCTCGATGCTGCTGAAAAACTCGGTCATGTTCCCGAACAGTGGATGGTAATTCCGCGCCGCGTTCTTCCTCCGTATTTCCCAGTAGCCCTCGGACTTCTTCGTCTTGTAGTACAGGTCTCCGTCTTCGTAGATGTGGTTCGGGTTCTTTGGGACCACGGCGGCGCGCTTTTCTTGCTCTCTACTTCTTTGGTGACATAATTGTTGTTCTTTCTCCATGACTACTTCCAGCGGGCTTCGCGGCAGGTTCACTTGGTCCACGCCGTGCTCCCCCAGTTTCACGCGGATCCGCTCCGCCTCTGCAACCTCTTCCCCGGTCAAATTCGGCAGGTATTTTTCCCCGACGTATCTCCTTCGGTGCCGCCAGAACCAGTCGTAACAAACCAGCAGCCTCCCGCTGCTGCCGCGCGTCACGAAGAAGTAAACGAACAGAACCCCGATCACGACGCAGTTGTACGCCACGAACACCGAAAAGGACTCCTGCCGGTGGCAGAAGAACCGCTTGTCTTCGTCTACGAGTTGTACTCCTCCGCCAGCACCTCCTCCGAGAAGTGCGGCCGCGTCGACGACCGGCGTCGCGTCGAACGGGTTCCAGCCCTGCGCGTAGGTCTCGAGTTTTTCGTTGTCACTTTCCTGCCGCGCGAAGTAGATCTTATTGTTATACGCCGCGATGGTATCCGCCGCTGCCGGGATTTCCAACGCCCCCGCGTCCCATATTTTCGAGAAGTTCTCATAGACTAACGCGGTCAAGCTGCTCTCGCCGTCGAAGAGCCGCGCGAATAGCAGCGAAGAGACGAAGAAGACGCAGTGCTGGTACAACACCGCGAGGCACTGGCAGAACACGAAGATCCCGAAGCACACGTACCGGATGCAGGTCGGGAAGAAGATCCGCTGCGTTGGGGGTTTTAGCAGGCGTAAAAACGTGCATTGGATGGGGAACAGCGTGAAGAAGTCTTTCCGCACGAGGGAGAAAACGATCGACGCACTCAGGCCGGCGAGAAACAGAGCGACGAGGACGGCGGGAGCCTCGCACTTCGGGAGGAGGCGGTTGTACAGGAAGAGGAAAACGTCGGAGAGCATGCGGTCTAGAAATTGCAGGAGCAAAAAGAGCCGGTACTGGACGGACTTGAGCAATTCCTGGATCTGAGGGGAGAGCCAGGAGAAGTCGGGCAGCGGCAGCTCCTGCCACGACTGGTCGATCAAGTTCGCGGTTGCGACGGCCGGCGAGCGGAAAATCCGCGAATACAACGCGGCCCGCACGAGGAAGAAATCCAACAGGAACTTGAAGAAGTTGGGGAACACGTGGAAGAGCAGCAAGCGGAGAACCATTTTGCACACCATTCCGGATCGGCGGAGCTGCAGCCGGAGCAGCTTCCACTTCGCGGGGGGGAGTTTGCTGAAAGCCGCGGAGCCGAACTTCTGGAGTTTGCTGAGAATGTAAGTGAAGACGCCGAGCATTTCTCCGAGCCGTTGCCTTGTGCTCACTTTGCTGCCACCGCCTGCGTCTTCGCTTTTGCTTGCGTTCTCTCGTCGGCTTTTTCTCAGCATGGCGGCCAAGGCCCCGCCGCCGCCGCCGCCAGCAACCGGCTTTTTTTTCCCGTTCCCTCCACCTTCATCTGAAGACGAGCTCGACGTGCTCGTGTCTCCATCAAGATCCCGCTTTTTTACCTTTCCCTTTTTCTTCGTGCTGTCTCCATCAAAATCGTCGTCCACCATCAGCGTTCTGGGGAAGGGCGTTTTGTAGTTCCGGAAGGTGGCCATGTCTGTCCACTCATCCGAGGAGTACCCGTCATCCAGGATCGCGAACGGATTTTGCTTCACGTTGTACTGGATTTTCTGCGAATGTTTTTTCGTTTTGCACAGCATGACTTCCGCTTCCTGGTTGAGGTTTTCGTGGACTTGGTGAAAGTCCCGCACACTGAGCATCTGCGCCAGCGCGTCGTCGATGCGGTGCTGTTTCTTCTGCCTGACGCGAAGCTTGTCGGCCGCTTCGCGTCGCTGCTGCCG
>RXOD01004999.1:0-16587 GCA_005223375.1 Amoebophrya sp. AT5.2 | reverse complement strand
TGTTGGGAACTCGGAACTCTTGAATAAAGGTTTCCTTGTTCACAACTTCTCTCTTCACGTCCTTGCTATACAAGCCAGCGAGCCTAGAGCTAGTAGAACCTTCAGTGGTCTTTCAAGGGCTAGGTATAGGCGTTCGATCCTTGTGCTACTTGGGGGGCATGCTGCTTGACGCTGCCAGCTTCTCTCCGGCCCAGTTTCACCTCGGCCCTACAGTATGTTTGTACTAGTGAGGGCCCTCCCAGTCCTTCCGAATGTGCCAGGCTCAGCTCTCGACGCCGCGCGTGCGAGAAACCCAGCCTCTCCAATCTTCAGCTTCACAATGATTCTCCTCTGTTAGAGTTAGACTTATTACCGTACTAGTACTTGTCGTTGTCTTTGTCACCGAAAGGAGCCCGCCATTGAGTTGTGCCACATGTTGGAGGTCACTTACCAGCTGGCCCGACCATATCGTCATGAATGCTGCCGTCAATGTCAACGTGGTGGTTTACAAATCCCACGAATGGCCGAAAAGCATGCCGTCGTGGGTCACCTTCGTGAGGGGATTAGTGTCGAAAAATCCGCACCGGGCGGTGTGGCTGGAACCGTCCGAAGCGAAGAGGGAGGAAGACGAGGCGGCGCTGCTGACGCTCATGCGAACCATCAACGGAACGTCGAAAAAGAGCTGGTCCGTGGGCGCGGTGAAATCCTTGCTGCAGGATGATGATGTCGTCGCCATCGCGAAAGCGAACGGGAAACCTGTCCCGGTATCGCTTTCCTATCGCTGTCGTGGATTTCTTTGTGGATAGATAAACTGCGTCAGAACATTTTCGCTGATTGTTTCTTTTTTCATCCTGGCCATGAACAACAACGTGACCGAGTTGCTCATCTTCGTTTTCAATTTCAATATCAACGTAGACGCACCCGTCTTACTACAACTACCCGTCTACTCCAAACTTCTAGTACGACATCCCTCGTGGTCGTGCCCGTCTCGGTCTCCAACTACTGCATGTTCCTATACAAGAAGTATGTATACATTCATAGATACATACCATCTCCAACTCGAATTATCAGGGTCCCCGGGATGTGGACGATCTGTTCAGGGAGTGCGAGACAGCCAAGCGCGACGAACAAAGGAAAAGCTGGAAGCCGGCGAAATGGGAGGAGATGGAGAAGGCTTTCCGGACGTTCCTCCTCCAGAAGCAGCTGACGCCGAACGAAAAGGAGGTCCGGAGCGAATGGTGGGAACTCATCAAGGAAGAGCACCAAGCGGGTCAGCAGAGCAAGGGGGGGAACAGTTTTGACATCTTGGACGTGGCCGCGGTCGGAGCAGTGGAGCCGCCGGAGTTGTACTGGAGTGAAAGATCGGAGGTATTCATGACCGAGGAGAAGCTGGCGCAGGAGAAGAAGGTAGCGGCTTGATCGGACGGATCACGATTACGATACGTCCTCGATTGACATTCACATTGATGAAGTGTTCTACTCAGGAGCAATCAATGGGCTTGCAGATAATGTGAAAAAAATCATCTGAAAACAAACCACGTAGCAGTCACGCACCTCCCGAGGACTTCGTTCAGTAGCGATTTGTTTCTTTTTTTTTTTGAAAATGAACCCTCACATATTTCCAGGACTGCGCAGCCGAGCAGCTAGCTGCTGACGATGAGGATCCGGAACTCGCATTCGAAAGAATGCAGTTGGCGGCGCTACAAAGCGATGTCAAGAGTGGACTCATCAAGGAGGAGGATGTGGACTCGAAGCTGGACTGGCTGAAATCGTTGCCCGCCCCTGCCGCGGCCGAACCTCCGCAGAACAACCAGGAAAAGAAGAGCAGCAGCATGAAGCGGCCCGCGCCGTCGGCTATTCCCATGAAGATCGTCAAGGGGAGCAAGACGAGCGACACATCGTTAGACGACGCGGACGCGGAGTTCGAGCGACTACAGAAAGAAATGAACGAAAAGCACAAGAAACAGAAGCGGGGATAGAGATAGTCGTAGGTAGAAGACGTCGCAGCCTCAACGTGTGCCAGCATTTATCGAGCGTGGTCGTGTGGAAGATCTTTGCTTGCGGGCCGCAGGTGGTGAGTTGGCTTCGATGTTGCATTTCGGAGCAGGTTGTAGATGTAGGTATTTAATACTATTCGTACGCACGCTTCTTGAGGTTGACGTTGAGCTCAGCCAGGGTCAACCTGCAGTACACACGCACGAGGAGATGACGAGATGAGAACTTGAACTACGAGGAGATCATCGTATCAAGGGAGGTGTGTACACCAGTAGAACAATGTCAACTACAGTCCCCTAAATTCAAATGCTCGCGCTCGTCGACTACAAAAATTACGACCAGCAGCGTGACAGTAATTTCACTCGCAGATGAAGAACCCTCCAATCGATACATCAGCTTGATTCGAATTCCGAACACAAACTACAGTCTTATACTTATTTCCAACAAAAAAAACAATCTTCCGACAAGTGAGCCTGAGCGTCAAAGTTAATGAGCTAAATGATCTTCAAAAAATGGAACAAATAATGCGAGAAAATATGTTATGATGATACACAAAGTGCAAAATTTTTCGGGACGCGAAAACCCACTCAGAGCTAAGTTCGGGACCAAAAACGAAAACTCTCAAGGCACAGGGTGAGGCTCCGCTGCGGCTGCATGGGAGCACGCGCTTGGATACTGTAAAAGTATCGACAGTAGTGTTATGCACGTTCTATTCTTGATGACTGTCTCTCGGTGGACCGCTACTTTGACTTTGTGAGAACTACACGCTGGCTGCAACTTGTACTTGTGCGTGTGCGAATGCTGTCCGTAATTGGACGAGGGGTCATCGTGTAGTGCAGCCGTACTTCTATATACCTCCGACATTGATGTATTCGTATCGCTACCGGCGAAGCGAGTGCCCGTGAAACCAATGGAGACGTCCAAGTACTACAACTCCGACTCCGTGTCCAACGTTAAGAAATACTAGTGCATCCAAGATGAGCACGACTTCTCGACCAGGCGGCGCTGAGCCCGCTGCTAGTGCTGTTGCGGCGCGTAGCAGACCCGCGTCTGCATCGGCGAGCGCAGTGGTCCCGCCTGCGGCGGGTGGCGTGATAGCTGGCACCAGCGCAGCCGCTTCCTCCTCCGCCGCCGCGGCCGTCTCGCCTCTCGCCGAGAAAATCCAGCTACTCGAGTCCGCTGTTGCTGACTGTGCGTTGAAGAACCAGATCACGAACGCCCGCAAGATGGACCTGCTCGTCGACCTCGACGCTTACTTCCGGGCGAAAACGATCCCGTCCGGCGACGAGCAGCTGCTGACGCTTACGTCACTCATAAACCGCTGCTTGGAACAGAACCCGACGGCAAGCATCAAGAAGCTGTGCGCCAGCGTGCTCAACAATCTGTACGAAAACAACAGCGTCGGTGGAGGAGGGTCTTCATCATGTTCCAGCGGCGGTAAGAAAGTCGTGGAGATGCACGAGGAGGTGGAACTCCTCCTGAAAGACGCACTAGGAACGGGAAGCAGCAGCGTCGGGAACGTAGGAGATAAGGACGAGGGCGGCGGCGGAGAAAAAAAACAAAGCAAACTGCGGAAGTTCATGTACTTGTGCTAGACTTACTCCTAGAGTTCAAGGCAGACTATAGTATAGACTCTGACAACGAGGATACCGATACGAATTATCGACTCTGCGCACCAGGTCCTCTGCCCGCATGAGCCGCACGGCCTCGCACGCGAACCAGCAGGCTCAAACTGCCGCAGCAGGAGCAGCCGGCAACCCGAATAACAAGCCCCCCCTCACCCAGAGCGACCCGCTCAATTACCGCACGGCCGCGCTCTTCGTTGTGGGCGAGTTGCTCGTGCAGCAGAACCAGTTTCTGTCCCAGTTCACGGCGACGATTCTGGAAACCATCAGCAAGCACTACGGCAGCTCGAAGCTGGAGCAGACGCTCATTCCCGGCGACGTCCACTTGATGCGGCTCAACTCGCTGCAGACGCTGCTGAAATTGGTGTACTCGTCGGTGCAGCTGACGCCGCAGGTACTCTACGAGCAGGTGTACCGATCGATCATCGCCAAGGTGTTGGTGACGGACAAGTCGTACGAAAACAAGAACATCGCGCTCACGATCCTGAAGCTGCTCATCGCCAAGAACCCGGTGTTTGCGGTGCTGCACTCCGAGGAGATCGTGCGGGTTTTGCTGCGCGTGTTCAGCACGTTCGACCTCGCGAGCTTCCGGTGCGGGGGGAACGGCATCGTGCACGGGGTGAGTGGCAACAGCGCGAGCGCGGGGAACTATTTGCTGGGGCTCGCTGGACACGTGGCCGCGGCGGGGCGCTCGGCGAGCCGGGGAAGCGGAACAAATGGAGCTACTGGGGGGCCTCTCGACGGCCTGTACGTGGATTTGGTCGATCCGGCGCTGGCGCCCTACTTCGCGCCGGCGGATGCGTCGACACGCGCTTCGTCGACGGCCGCGGGCGCCGACGCGACCGCAGGAACGAACAATGCGAACGCGGCCGGAGGAGCGCAGCAGCAGTCCGCGCCTCTCGCACTTGAGCTCCTCCCGTCGATGCCACAACCGCAAATCGTCGCGGTGAACCCGTCTCTGCATGCGGAAGCGCTGAACAACGTGCCGCTCTTACTGGCACACGCGGCAGATGTGTTGGCGCTGGTGCTGCTGAGCTGCTGCAATCAGGAGGCGGCGCAGCAGAATGCAGACTCGATCGCCAAACTGCGTGCCGACTACGAGAAAAAGACGAAGGAAAACTGGCTGCAGTCCGCCTTCTCGAAAGGAGACGAACAGTTGAAGGCGTTTCTTGAGAAGAACAAGCCGGTCACGACTGATTTTTCCGGCGCCTTGCAGTACCTCCTAAACCTCGAAAAGACTCTGGAGCTGTCCACGGGAACTGCAGGCGCAGCGGCAGCCGTGCACGTGAAGCCATTCGTTGCAACGGTGATCGTGCGGTTTTGCGTCTTTTTTCAGCGGCAGTGCGCGTTGTCCACGTATTCGAGTGCGGCGCTTGTGGCGGGGAGCGGAGGTGCAGGCACGGTTCGGCCGTTTGTGAACACGACGACGAATCCCAACAATCCGAGTGGCGAATTCGAAGTCTACTCGCGTGGCATCAGCGCCCTGCTAGCCCTGCTGGCCAACGAAGAAATCGCGCACCACCAAAATTTCTTTCTTGCCGAGAAAGTCGCGCTCTCAGTCGCAGCACTCTTCCAATCCGCGACGGAGAAAATTGCGCAGTCACAGCTGGTGGGGCGGTTTTTGATCGGAGCGAAGCTCAAGAAGGGACTCTCGTCGGCAGGAGGCAAATCGCTCCTCTTGCCACCGCTGCAGCTGCATGCGGTGCTGCTGGTGTTGGAGCAAGCGCTCTCGGACCTGGGCGAAGAGGCAGTATTCGCACTCAACGACGCCGAGTGTGGACCGTCGAGCGGAAACGGCGGCTCGTTCGTCGAGCTGCTACTGTGCGTCTCGTCGCTGGCAGGTAGCAATCCGTCGTCGAACAGCATGAGCAATTCTGCGCCGCCGTCGGGCTCACCGGCATCGAAACCTACAAGTGCGCCCGTACCTTCGAGGCCCACGACCTCCGTGGGTCAGCAGGACGAGCAGATCGCCACATCCACTCCGCATCCCTTCCTGCAAACGCAGGTTGCCGCAGTGCTGAGAACCTACTTGACGAAGAACTGCCCGCCGCTCGCCAGTGGATCAGCGTCGATGTCTTCATTCTCCTCCGCGCATGCTGTGCTGAATCTCTTGCTGAATCACGTGAGCGTGCACAGCGCAGAACTTCTCGGCATGACGGACTTCGGCGGAGCGCCACCTGCCAATAGAATCGCTCTCCCTGTTCAGAGGAAACTTTCGGAATTACTCGGGTACGGTGTGGCGCTCGCCACGGTCGTCGCGTCAACGAGCAGCAGCAGCCGCTTTTTCAGGAGCGCAGGAGGCGGCGCAGGCGCGCTCGATGGTGAGCAGATGGCGGGCGCAATTTTTTCCTGCGGTAAGGCACTTCTGCAGCCCCACCCGGCCGCGGCTTCGAACTTACCCTACGCCGTCGCAGTCGACCATCAGCGGCGATCGCTCGCGTTCTTTCTTTTTGAGAGCCTGATGAGCCTTGGGGCCGACTGGATCAAGGGGCGGGTGCCGGCTCTGTTCTCATTTTGGAAGACGGAATTGGGGAAGAAGGCTGTCGACGACGTGAAAGCCATCTATGCGAATCAGTTCAGCAGGGAGAGCCTGCTCAAAAATCGACCGACCTCTGCGGTAGCTGCGGCGGCCGCGACCGCAGGTGACCATCATGCCGCGACAGCCCGTCTCCTCGACAATCTCCTGCCGTTTTTCGCGGCCCTCCGCGCACTGCACGCTTTTCTGCAGCACGGTCGCAGCCTCGTCGACGCGGCGGGACAGGAACACCTCCCGAAAATTGTTGTCGCATTCTTGACCAACGCGAGCCAACTCGTCACTGCCCTCCCGCACCCGTGCAGCCGCGAATTCGCGAACCTGCAGCTACAGGAGCTGCAGGCGAGAAAACCATCCACTTCCACCTCAACTACAGCGACCTTCTTCGGCGGCCGCTACCAGTCCCTCAACTGCTTCTGCTTCTCCGCGGCCACAACCGCCACGACGATTGCGGAGACTCTTCTTGGCATCCGCGGGCTCATCTACAAGTGCTTCGCGCTGCTGAAGAAGACGCAATACAGCAGCAGGTCGTCGGCGCTGCTCCACATGGCTGCCGACGACGTGTCTCGGCGCGACAACGTCTTCGGCGCCATGAGCGTAAACCACCTGCTGCCGGGAGCGAGCGAACAGCATTCCGGAGACGACCTGCAGGACTTCGTGGGCGCGCAGAGCTATCTGGCTCACTGCCTCAGCCAGAAGTTTTTCCACCGCGGCTCAGACTCTGTTTCATTTCCTGCTGAGAAAAGTAGTCGCGCTAGCGGAAGCGAAGCGGAAACTACATCAAGTTCAACAAGGGGCCCGTTTCTACTATCGAGTTGTGAAGGGGAACTTGCAGACGCGGGTCCTCTGGAGATGCACAATTTCTTCGCGTCGAGTCCGGACGATCAGCGGGAGGCCGTGACTTTCGGCCACGTAGCCGGGGTACACGCACTGGCGATGGAGTCCTACGCATGCGTCGGAAGGACTTCGACTGCATCTCCCCCGTTGACGGCGCGCGAGGTTCTGCTCTCGTCCAACAGCGCACGCGGGGTGATGGCGAACTTCTCGCTCGCGACGTTGAGTGCGCGCCCAGGGCTTCTTCTGGTTGCGGCGATGGAAAAACTCGTGTGCTCGTGGCGCGTGCCGTGGTCCACGACGGATGTGTCCGGCACCGGCGCGGCATCGGAAATAAATCATGCAACTCTTTTGTCTGCGAGCGTAGCGCTTAGCACCAGCAAAGCCTCAAACCCTTCAACGCACCCTCCTTCGCCCGAATGGGACTGGATGAGTTCCGCCCTGCAGATGCTCGTTTCGGTCGGTGTGTCGAACCAAACCGAGGAGAACGCACGGGTGGCGACGCTGAAGCACTTCCTCGTTCGTGCGCAGCAGAGCGCCAGCGCGCCACTGCTGGAGACGCAAACTCTGTCACTCTACGTTCTCACGCGCGTCCTAAAGCACCGGATCGGGGAGCACCTACAACGAATGGCCTCTCTCGAAGCAGAGAGCGCCGCACTAGTACTAGAAGACGCTCTAGAGCAAGTAGACGACGCGGCGACGCGGGGAAGTCTCTTTTCCATCGTCGTGGAGGCGAGCTCGTCGACGTCAGCAGGAGCAACTTTCGCCTCAACGCTGCAAGTTTCCCCCTCGATGCTCCAGTTCGAGGCGGACGCCACGAAGGCGCTCCTGGAGACTGTGTTCGAGGGCAGCCGGCGCGGACACTCCACGTACCGGAAGTTTCTCGGGAAGATCGCAGCCCAGCTGTTCTACTACTACGCCTTTATCGAGGTGTCGATCAACTACGCGACGATGAAGCGCAACGTGGTGAACCCGGAACACCCAAACTGCCGGAGACTGCTCAACTTCCTGAAGCAGTCCGTGTCCAACTCCGCCATGCCGACCAAGTGCCTCGCCGTGGTGATACTGGGCAACATCCTGCGCGCCATCGGGGAAAGGCATCGCGTGTATGTCGACGACGCGGACGTCGAGGTGGTGGAGGAAGGGACCGACGGTTCGATGAATATGGTTTCGCAGGAGTGGACGTCAAGAGCAGGCGGCTTTTTCCTCTCGGCGAACAGTTTCTCTAGTGTGGTCGAGGAACTGATACAAGACCTGCTGAGGACCGCGAAGGAGACCGACCAGCCCATCCGCATCTACATGCTCCACGAGATCGGCGTTGCCACGAAGGCCTGTGGCTGGAGCTTTTTCCCCTATCTGAAGGACACGCTGCGTCTGGCGGCCGCCCATCTGCTCGCAGACACTTTCGACAACGCGGTGGTCGGGTGCGCCCTGGGGGAGATTCTGCTGGGGTCGCTGGCGGATGTTTTAGATCATGCGCAGAGCAGCAGCTGCTCGACGTCCACCGCGAGCGGAGGTGGAGGTTCTGCCACTACAACATCGGGAGGAGGTTCTTGTTCTGCAGCGCCGTCCTCGATCGCTCCATTCGGAAACACCGGGAACAAAGACCTGAAGCACCGGCTGCGGATCATCAGCCAGGATTTGCTCAGTGCCGGCCGTCCGTGGCTGCTGCTCTGCCGCGCGGGCAGCCAGTCCGCGTCGCTGCGCTGTATCAGCCTCGTTCTGCAAAGCCTGTTGGAGGGAGACGAAGGACGAGCTGCCGCGGCGTCCTTAATTGCTTCAACTGCATCAGCTACGCACAAGGAGAAGAACGCAGTACGGAAGCCCCCTTGCACTCACACCAAATGGCCTCACTGGAACCTGTGCTTGAACCTGTTTCGCGACGGCAGCTGTGTGGAATGCGTGCCCGCGGGCGCGTGGGGTCACGTGGCGACGAATGCTTTGACCGAGCAGCAGGTACGCTCTGGGGATCTGCTGAAAATGCTCAGCCCCAAGCTGCGTGAGATCCAAGACCTGGCGATCGGAATAGCCTTCGAAGCGAGAGGCGGGCTCATGTACGAGTACCTCGCGGCGCATCCAGACGACGAGACGAAGATCGTGCGGGAGCTTGTAGAAACAAGCACGCTGGAGAACTTCGGCGACCGGTCGGTGAATGTCGTGCAGCGCATTCTGCTGCAGCTGTTGAACCATTCCTCGTGCTGTGCGCCCGCAGTAGCGTGCCCGACGGGCGGAGGAGCGGCCTCCGCAGTCGCGCCTCCAGAAGATGATCTTAGCGCCGGAGTGACGCGGTCGGAGGCGCGCAGCCGCTGGCTCGATCGAGTGCACCAAGTGGTTTTGGGCTACCACCGCAAGCGAAAGCTGCTAAACTATGCTCCTGTCGTCCCAAGAACTGGAAGCAAAGCGAAAGCCGACCCGCCCAACTCTCCGGCACTTCCGGACAACAAGGGAGAGCCTCACAGCGGCCCGAAGTCCGCTGAACAGGACCCCGACGAGGAGGAGGGCGGGGCCATTGTGTCCAGCGCGGCGCAAAAGGAAAGTGGAAGTGGGGGATCGTCCGGGAGCTTTGCGCCGCCGCCATTCGCGGAAACGATTCATTTCTCAGTGGGGATGAAGCGACTCTTCCTCCGGGTATTGCGGCGAATGTTGAACTCAGGCTCAAATAGTTGTTCTTCTTTACGATTGGACGAGGCAGGGTTCTTGGACTACTACCAACCGACCACGTCCGCCAAGACAACACCCTCCGCAGCTGAAACGGCCGAACAAACCGAAAGCGAACCTCCTCCGAGGACATCAGGAATCGATTTGCGAGCCCACGCGCGTCTTTGGATTCCGCATGTGGAAATGCTGGTGACGCTGCTTTGCAAGGCAGTCTCTGACGCGGAGAGCCTACCGTCGGTTATGCAGGAAGGCCTCCTGTGCCTGCTTTCGCTCATCCGGCTCTTCGCATCTACGACGGATGCGGACCAGCGACAGGAACAAAGAGTCGCGGCTGCGCTAGCGGAGGGCCGCGGAGGCCGAGGTGGCATCTCCGAAGATGAGGACGACGACGGGGAGCACGAAGCAGAGCCGCTCCTCCTTCAGTACGAAGCGCAGATCGGGAGCTGCGTCAAGCGGTTGTTCAAGAGCAAATCCCTCACGCCAGCGAACAGCTACCTCGCCTCGTTGCTGCTGGTGGAGATTGTCCGAACAGGAATCACTTCGTCGGTAGAAAGGGTTGTCGGAACCCTGGCGGGGATGGCGCTTGCGGGGAGTGGCAGGATGAAAGGAGGCGCTATTGTAGCTGGAGCGGGGGATGATTATGCTACGCGCTCGTCTGGCTCTGGTGCCGCGTCCTCGAACGCACGCGCTCGAGCTGACGACGGCGCGGAACAAGAAGTAGACACGTCTACTTCATCTTCAAGAGGCCCCGCCGCATTGACGAGTTCGACCGGCGCAGGTGTGCCCGCCTTGTCCCCGGATGAGTTGGCTCGGATTGCATTGCTCGCAGAGGCGCTGGCGTGTCTGCGGCGCGACGAGTTTCGAGCGGTGGCAGATTTGGGACTCATCATGGAGAGGGTTCAAGCGGCACTGAAACAGTGCTTCAAGGGCCTGAACTCACCGGACAGCGAAGCGCCGAGCGGAGGCATCGAGGCGCGGGTGTACCCGTCTCTGTTGGATGCGATCAGCTGCAGCCTCGGGGCGCTGCAGAAGCCTGCCGCGGAGGCACAAGTTACTGCAGACGCGGAGACCCTCGGCTTCGTTCTCGCGATCGTCTCGGCGGAAGTTGCACGAGGACGGAGAACGAGCGCGGAAAGGAGGATCGCTCCGTGCCTCTTCCGTGCCGCAACCGCATTGACTACGATTAAAGTGTCGACGCTGCAGGCCGAAGAAACGGCACTTCTCTGGGACGTCCTTTGTGACGCATACAACTGTGGACCAGATGAAAAGACGAGGACGGGGGAGGCGGAGTGCCAAGGCAGCATGATGATCGACTTCGCCAGTAGTGCGTTGCTGAGTTGGTCGGGTGATGTGGGAGGTGCGGGGGTAGAAAACGCTTTTTCGTCGCAGCCTTCGGCAGCGCAGAGAGAGTTTCTGGAGGCGCGTTTTTTCCATACGTCCAATACCGCTATCGTATCTGCCTGCAGCGCCGCCGCGGGGGCGAGTCGTGCGGCGGGGGCGAAGATGATCGAGCCTAACCTCGCAGTGGTGCGCCACGTTCTTGTGCAAGAGGCGAAAGAGCTTCTCCAAGCAGACGGCTGCCCGACAGAATTTCAACTACATTCGAAGGCAGCACTCTTCTTCGAGCACACGCTGGTTGCTACACTAGCCGCGCACACGGTTTCCGTCTACCTCAAGTTCTTGCGCGGCTTGATTCGGGAGGTACAGCAAGCATCATCCTCGTCGACCTCGTGCGGAAACGACTCGCCTTCCACGTCTGCCAGCACGACATATCTGCGAGACTTCTGGGCTCTGCGGATCCTTCATCTGCTGCTTGGACCGGATTATGAGGACCGTGACGCTGCGGGTAACGTGATTGTTGAAGACGATCGGCATATTTTCTTCCTTTTGCTGTTGGTTCCCTTGCTGCAAAACGACGACGTTTTTCCGCCCGGACCGGTCTCCGACAGTGTCCTTGCATTGCTCCTCGACGTGGTGGGGCAAATTTTCCTGAGGCCGAGGGGCACAAGTGCCCACAAGGGGTCAAGCGCGTCCTGCTTCTATCCCGCACTACAGGCCATGTTGCGCATCGAAAAGCTGCAGCCGGTGCTGCTACCGATTCTGTTCAAGGCGGCCGCCGAAGGTGTTAACACCGACGCTGTGCAACTCGCGTGGCGGCTTCTCGGGGACGACGGCGTCGACTCCTGGTGCCGGGAGGAGCACTTCGTCGCGCTGGTTGCCGGGCTGTTGCAGTGCGCAAGTATACGTCTCCTCGAGCAGCAGATGCGGACGATGAGCGCTGCGGCCGTACACTACCTCGGCGGGTGCGTCCTCGCCATCGCAAGAGGAAACGCGGCGTTGTTTAAACAAGTGCTCACAGGCCTGCCTCCGTCGCAAAGAGAGGCGCTCCAAAAGGAACTTCGTCAGCAAATGGCGGCAACCGCGCAGCGTTGATGTTGAAACAGGCCACCCTGGCGCGACGATCGCGAGCGATGGAAGCTCGCTCGGTTTAGAGCTATGTTGTTTTATTCAGCTCGTTTATTCTTATTGTACTCACGCGGACGCGTTCGTATTGTGACAATGACAACATCACGAAGCGAACAACTCGACGCACTCTTCTGCGGCCCTCACGGCGCGACACTGAAACTCAAACTCATGCAAGAACTAAGTTGGTACGTGACCCGCTCACGCGTGTTCGTGCTCGTTACGTTGTGAGCCGTCCACGTCGTCGCGAAGCCAAACCAAACCTCGCTGTATGCAGCGTTGGTCGTTCTTGGTTTTCTTCGTGAAGAAATTGCGTGCGTGTGGTGGTGGCGTCGTGGTCGGGACAGAGATGGGGCGTGCAGGGAATTGCAGGAAGCGCGGCACTTGATGATGTGTGATTGGATACTGTCCGTGTCTCGAAGGTGAGCCTGAGTTGAAATCGAGGAAGAAGATTGATTCGGTCAGATCGAATTTTGGCGCTTTCCTTTAAGTTCAGTGCCGAGGATCAGGATCATGATGGCAATGAGATCAATTCCGATCAGGCACGTTACATTGCGCTGTACGGTAATCAAATACGATGACGACAGTTATCACTTTCACTAGAGCAAAGGCGATACGGATACTCCGACAGAATTTGTGACTCAGCCGGAACAGAGCGCCGGTTGCATCCCTGCTCCAATACATTCACTGATTCTGATCTTTGCCGGCATTATAATCGTAGATCAATCTAGATTTTTGCAGATTGCTGGCCTTAGCTAGCGCTCGCATTTTTCTTACGAAAATCAAAATCACCTAAGTACACCTTCACATTTGCGGCCCTTCCTGCTGCCTACACGACGACGAAGACGAAGCACTTGCCCAGCATCGCCATACATACACATAGACTCTACTTCTACAACTACCAGGAAAAGTAAGTACTCAAAATGCAGGCCTCCAATTTTGCACCTTGTTGGACGAAGAAAAGCAAAAGCCGGTGCGGCTTTCGCTTCGTTTACACGCTGATTCGCCACAGTGTTTCCGCCCTGCTGTTGCAATCGGCACTGCTGGAGACCGCCTCTGAAGTGCAGGCTGCTCGTGATGTGCTCTTGGAACGAGCTCTGTCGCGGTATGAGGGGTATCTTTTGACAACGCCAGGGGAGATTTCCATGTTCGCCGACCGGCCCACTGGTGAACTGCTGCAGCAGCTGCCGCTCTACCAGAATGGGCAGCAGCTATCCGAACACGGGCGGAAAAAACTGATCGCGTCGCGTTCCAACTTCGTTCCGGAGGCGCCAGAAACAGAACTGACGGGGGCCCAAAACGTGCTCCTCGAGTGGAGTCGCAACACCGGGGCGTGGAAGAATATCTACCCAGCGTACGAAATGGGAAACGCGGACGCGGCGGATGGCGCCGAGGGAGGTGGAGGCACGGCCCAGTACCACAGGCTGGAGCAAGTGTGGAACCCGGCGCCGGCGGACGAGAAGGAGAAGCTCTCCTCGTCAACAGCAGCACGATCCTCGTCGACGAGGTGGATCGTCCACGCCTATACTGTCCAGCTGGGGAACGGGCGCATGAACGAACATGGCATGCCGTTGGCAGCTCCACAGATCTTTGCCGTGTTCGATCCACTCGACAAAAACAAGAGAGCAATCCGCGAGTGGTGGCTGAATCCCACACCTGTGAAAGATGCCAAGGGAGACGTTCTGACGTGGAAGGATCCGGTGCAGGTGGGCCGACTGAAAGCAGAATGGGTTGATGCAGAAGGGAACGCTGTGTGGCCGTACGAGGATGAACAACCCGCGCCAGCAGTACAGCAGAAGCCGAGCGCCCGCACTACTCCTCCGGCCGGCGAGGCCGCTGAGGCAGCTGGGCCGAGTGCGATGAAAAAAGGCGGGCTACTTCTCAAGCGGCCGACGGCAGTGCATCCGGGCCAGAGGTCCGACAAAGCTACGCCGCCGGATGTTGGCGCCGGCGGAATCGATGAAGAACACGATGGAGATCGCTCCTCGGGCAGAAACAGTCCGAGTCCTCCGGAAGGTGGGACGTCCACATCATCGACAGCCTCCCTCACGGCTAGCTCTCCGGAACATGAACAAGAACAAGCAAACAGGCTCGCCGCGGACGACGTCGACGAGGAAATTGGCAATGACGATGATTTTGATTCCTCAACAGAAGACGACTCTCCCATGTCCAGCGAGGACGGCCCCACCGGAACCACTTCGGATTCGGAGGAAGACGAGGTAGATTTTGCGGACGGGGGGCAGGAGCAGCTGCAGACACCTGCAAGGTCGGCTTCCGCCGCGAAAGCCGCCATCTCTGACGACGCTTACGGTGACCACGAGCGGGAATCTAAACTGATAATGCAGAAGGCGATGGCGATAAAACTCGATTGGGAATGGTTTCATGTGTCGAGAAAGAAGCGGAATCGCCACACGGCCGTGGAGGAAGACATCAAGGGTCTTGAGCTTCTGAGCGACTTACGCTTCGAGGATGCGCAGCCTGGGTATTTGGTACCGTGGACCTACCAAGCCAGGGATCATGCTGAGGTGGACGAAGCGACCAAAAGCAGGCCAAAGAAGAAGGGCCGGAAGGCTCTGCTACAATCTCAGGGCGAGTTCGGTGCTGCGCTCTTCGAGCCCCCGATCCCGGGTGTGGACACTTTCGAAGATGGAGCCATTATGTTTCGCGGTCGGTTGTGGAAGTGCCTTCACGCGCCAAGACCGAGCCCGCAAACGATGACGGAAGCCAGCTACTACTGGCACAGCCGGATTCTTGCGAAGTGGTTCGAGCGCACCAACAACATGAAGAGCAGCGCGGTCTCCCCCGCTTCGCAGCGCAAGCAGAGAACCACCTGCAAGTGGCTGCCGCACACGCCGAAGGAGAGAGCAAAACCCCTGCGGGGCGGCCAGGTCGTTCCCCCTCGTCGCATCGCCGCGGCTCAGTTTCGTAAACCGGAGTTGCATTTATTCCGCAAGCGGCTGCACGATGGTGAGTACCCACAGAGCGACAACGCGAGCTGGTTTTGGGACGCCCCCAACTTGGAGCAGCTTTACGCAAACGCCCCGACGAAGCGGCCGAAGTCAACAGCTTCAGATGAATTGCTGAGAGAACCGAAGCCATTCGTCTGGAGAAAGATCTTGTACTTCAACGAAGTCGGGCGCTGGATCGCTCCGTCAGGAAGTGCCGGAAAGGACGAAGTGGACCCCGCGTTCTCATCTCTCGAAAGCCTGCTGCTGCAGCGGATACGGGGTAAGGAGTTTGGTCCAAGTGGAAGCGCCGCCGCTCATCTTGTTCAGAGCCAGCTTGCTCTTCTGGAGCCGAAGCTCACCGCGTCTGTTTTCACAAAAACGGGAATTCCGGCGGCGATGCGGCGTGTACTTGTTCTCGACGGAGTGTGGAACCCTTGGTATGCAAGCCGTGGGCTGACTCTCGGTGGCCCTCATGCGTCGCTCTACGATCAGTGTGGCGACGCGATGTTTGCCCATCTACGAACCGTGCGGCTGTTCGGGCGGCCACTTTCCGTCGCTTCGGTTTCCGCGAGGTCTGCCGAGGGATCGCTTGGGCTTTCTCCTGCTACTCTTGGCGCGCCATCGTCCACCGCATCGGACCTGATCTTCGTCGACAGTTCCCGTGCGCGGCACTACTTCAAGCGATACGGCGGCAAGAGATACCTCTACCTCATCGCGGGCGACCACTATCCTGTGAAGGACAATGGGTACGGCTATAGCATTGACGCGGCGGTAATGCAGCTCGCCCACAGCTTCTTCGATATAGGCCCAAAAGGTCGTGCTCGTGCACCTGCTCGCGCTCGTGGAGCAGCGGCGTCGAACAAGGAGGCGAGGTGGGCGAGGTCATTCGGCGATTTCGTTCAGGCTGTTGCTCGACGTGGAGGCGGCAGGAATTTCGGGTATCTCGTCTCGGACGGCAACTACGACTGGCGGCCGGGGCCCACGCAGTTCCACATGTTTTCAGCTACTGCATTGGTTTCGAAGCATGTTTTCGGGCACCCCCTGTCAGGCGATAGCGTCCGTGCGTTGAAGGCGTACCAGGTAGAAGAGAACTTCTTGTGCGCGCCCTCTGTTCTTTGTGCCGAGTTGCACGGGATCTTGTTTGCTTTGCGAACTCTGAAGGCCTGGTGGCGGACTGCCTCCGCTGATCAGCGGGCCGCGCAGTTCGGCGAGAATGAAGCTACTTCGGCCGCGAAGTTTATGAAGGACATGGATCCGCTCTTGTCCTCCGCGTCGATGTTCTCTTCCCGACATGGCGCGACGAGGACAAGCAACAAGAGGGGTCGCAAAGCAGCGGCATCAGCTCTCCTGCTAAAGCCAAACCTACAGACCGGCGACCGCGATGAAGACGGCAGCACCCATCGTCCCACGACGCACGTCCCGCTTCTCACGGATTCGAGCCACTCCATAGAGCTGCTGCGGACATACTTCAAGCACGGGTTCCAGCTGCGCACCGCGTCCAATGACGAGCAGCACTCGTTCTTCCACGCCGTGGCGCCCCCCCCGGGGCACC
>RXOD01004998.1:0-16592 GCA_005223375.1 Amoebophrya sp. AT5.2 | reverse complement strand
GCAGAAGAGCTCCAAAAAGCTCGCCACAGAAAACCGCTGCGCTGACGAGAATGCACGACCGGCGCTTGCTGTTCTTGGCGTTTTTAGTTGTTCCGCACATCTTCATTTGGACGATCGTGAGATGACTTCACGCAGAAAGATGGAGATGGAGACGGACTCGACGAGACCATAAATTTGGAAGGTGAGTCAGCCTGTGATTGATCGACGCGCGGCTTTTTACGGCTGCTTGGTCGGATCTACCTCTCCCTGCACTCGAAGCAAACTCTACAACGAATGTCGGAGCTTACGAGTCACGAATGATCATGCTTACAAAGACATACTTGTGGCAGTCACCGCAACGAACGCTCGATGATGTTGAGCTTGAATTTGATTCACGACGGCTACGACACTTGTTTAATACCCACGATTTTCCCTCGTTCACGTTCGACTGACGCCCCTCTTCCCCCTCGATCCGACCCGGTTCGTTCCCCGACCCTCCCTCCGAACCCGCGAAACTATACTCGAGAGAAGCGCTATCCGATTTGCCTCTCGCTACTGCGTTGACCCTGCCCTTCGTGATCGAGTGGGGCGAAGGGCGGGGGCTGGCCGTGCAAGCGCTTCATGGGTGTGCGGGTTAAATTCAAAAAGAGGTTCAAAAACTCGCTGGAAGCTGGCTGTTGGAGCCTGCTTTCGGCTGACCTGCGATCGCGTGTGTCCTTCGTGGCAAACGCACCGGTACGGCTATTCCCAGATTTGATATGACGCGGAGATTAGAGTCGCCCGCTCCCAAGAAATGTTCGTTTATGTTTACCGGCGCCAGTCGCCGGCTTGATGCTGAAGAGGCTAGGTACGCGCCAGCGTCATTGTGGCCCTGGCTGTGCTAGTCCTTCTGCGTGGTCATGACGAGAAGAAGAAGTATGCTATTGCTAAGGCCATCCATGCTACTTATGACGCAAACTACCAGGATCAACGGCCCTCGTCGTTGGCTATCGAGTGTTGTTCTGTAACAATGGTCGGAGCTGTACTTGGAGACAATCACTCGATATCTAGTGCTGAAGCAACCTTATAATACTTACGAACCTTGGGCGAAGCATCTGCAAACGTGGAAACTATCTTTGTAACAACCTACTGACCGGGACAACTTGTACTTAAGATATCACTTCTACACGCCCTAAACTGTCTGCTTCATCAATACGCAAACACAATTTCTAAACCGTCAAATGGATGGGCAAATTCCAGCTGTACAACCTGGCCACCGAGGTCGGGTAAATTTGTGCTCGGATAGTCTTCTGGTTTGTTGTTGCAGCAGGAACGGGAATGAAAATGAAAATGAATCAGAAATTGAAATACGTCATACGACTTGAACAAGTTATAAGCCGTCATCTCATACATACATTCAGCATCTGCGGATGGATCTAAATTCTGCCGGCTATTGTGGTCGTTCCGACTGTTCGCACCACTTGCCGACATCGTAGGTCTCGTTGACGAAACTTCGACTACACATTTCTCAGTACCTAGGTTGCGGCGAGAAGCGTCGACAACCCGCCTCCCTCTAGACGCTGAACACCTCTAGCAGCGGCGCTGCTTTGTTTTTCTTCTTTCCTTCTTGAGGACCTCCATGATCGTCACCCAATTCAGGGTTCACGATCACGATGCCCGTTCTTTTTCCATGCCCAGCCCTTCACCTTCACCTTACCTCGCCCAACCCTTCACCATGCCCTTCACCTTCCCGGCAACGATCTTCACCGAGGCGCAATCCGGGCCGCGGAAGTTCTTGTTCCAGTACCGCCGCTCGGGTTCAACAGCGTCGGCGTCGACGGTACCCCCGTCAGCAGACGCGTACTTGCGAAAAAGCGCGCCTTCCTTGTCAATATCATCGTCCCACAGCTGGCGTGCTTCCCCGACCTTCTCGACGCGAACCGGTTTGTGCAGCACAACTGGTTGAAACGAGTGGAATTCGTCTCGAAGCCGGCACTCGTCTGAGCCTGGGCCGCTGCAGCCAGGATTCGCTGCAGGCCAGATGTCGGCTCTCAGGTGATGCTTTCCCTCTTGTAGGGGAGGATTATTAAAGCTCACCCATGGGTGATTCAGGAAAGCGTTGTGGTTGAAGAAGGTCATGCGTTTCAACGCCTTGTTCGTGGCCCACGTCATCTCGCAGGTGAGGAACAACTCCTTGGTGTCGGGCGCTTTTCCATCTTCTCCCTCAAAGATCAGGTCCACATCGCCATCGACCGCGGAAACAGGCAGGGCGTATTCGTCCGCCTCATCGCCGGAAGACCAGCCCATAGATCCCCTGGTGTGGACCCGCACCTCCGCGAAGGGGGCGAAGGTCGGGCGTGTCGCCTCCGACCATTTCACACGGGTCGGATGTATGTAATCGTCGTCATTGTCGGTGCTTTTCGTGAAAACGGGAGTAAATCGGTCGGTAGATCGCCCACTCGTGTCGATGTGTCCGTGCTCGCGATTCCATGTCGCCGCTTCTCGGAAGGAAATCTTCGTTGGAAACGCGGGGTAGTGCACCAGACCCAAGACATAGTCGTGCACGCCGTCGGACTTTCTCGTCTGCGAGAACACCTCGTAGACGCGCGGTCCGTTGGCTTCTTCATCCGATCCGTAGGCCCTCGTATCTTCATCCGATCCCGGCCCGTACACGAAGTCGCTTTCCCCGCCAACGCCGAGGGAGGGGTCGTAGTAGAACTTGAACGTAGCGTTGTCGTGCTTGGCATGAAATTCATATAAGTAGTTTCCAAGTCGAGAACGGGTTTTTTTCCGAGGATTGTCCGCCAGCAGCCTCCGAATTGAGTAAGCGCGGGATCCGCAGGCAACTCCTGGAGATACCGGTGGGCGTGGTGAAATGCCCTTTTAGATGTACTTCTAGCTTATTCGTTAGTGGTCGCTCGAAGGCGGTACTAAGTCAACTTATGCCGACGTCTGCTATTCTGATTGCATAGTGATACTTTAGCTTGAGGACGCGAAGGTCATACTATCGATGTTATGCCTAGATGGTGACCATGCGCTCCTCGAAGGTTGGAGATTCTTTCCCCCCTCGGAGAGAAGAGGAGGCTTTATCGTCTATCGTGCGTGCACTATCATCGTGGTCACAGCAGGGCATCGCCCGCATGGCGCGTGCGAAGGTAGTGCGTTGGACGATCAGCCCGATGGACTGGAGTGTAATGGACTGAACGAACAGTCGCCGCATCTTGGGAACTACTACCGACTATGTTTGCCACACGCCGATCAAAAGCCTTTGCGCCTATTCAAAAATCAAACTTGACCCAAAACGGCTTCGTCTACTTGATGGGGATGGTTTCATACTCACAATACGAGCACTTACGAACGTCTATCGAGGTGCTTCAGATCGCTATCCTCGGATACTTCGTGTATTACCCAAACCCAGGAAGAACCTCCACGACCCAACAGATACATTACGAGCGCAGTCTTCTTCTTCTGTCGGTCCTCGTGCCCATCGTCCTCAGTACAACGAGTCCCTTCCCACCTTCCCATTTCTCGATGATCAGACGGAAGAATAAGCGATCGTTCCGTTGACGCAAATATTTCAGCAGCACGTAGCATCAGCATCTTCTACGATCATGATAACCTCCACGTAAGAAACAAATAACGGATCCAAAACCAAATCCATGACCTAGATCTTTTTCTTTGCAAGCGTGATCACTCTTTTTCATCAACCTCCCGACGGGTGATGGAACAGCTGCAACAGCTACAGCCTCGCCGTTGTACATTCGTTTTCGTAGCTTTACGGGGGCAAGTAGAGTATAGTAAAGTATCAATTTGTATTATTCGGCGTCGAACTCGGCAATCTAAATATATTGCCAGCTGCTTCTCGCAGAACTGCTGGTTATCGGTCTTCCTTCTTCGTATTTTTTGAGGAATTTTTCCCACTGCGTTTCTTTGTTTTTCGCTTGCCACGCGTACACCTTGGCTACTTCACTGTGCAGCCGCCCCCGCAATTCGATCCGCACCGCTTCTTTCTCCAGCCTCCCCGCTTTCTCCATCAGCATCTTCTTCTCCTTCTCGAACGCCATTTCCGTCTTCCACAAATCCGTCTCCAGCTCCATCTGCAGCGCCGCCACGTTCAACCTTTCCCGCGCAAATACCACCTTCATGTTCTCCGCGTCCGACTCCGTTTCGTACCCCGCGGGTCGGGGCGGCATGCCCAGTTTGTGTTCCTTGATGGCCAGTTTTTTGTCTTCCTCGATTTGCTGTTTGCACTTTCGCGTTAGCCGCGCCCTCCGGTCGTCCTTCACGTTCTCGATTCGGCGGATCTCCCTCAGCACCCGCCCCGCGTCGTCGTCGCACCGATTCGACTTCCGGGTTAAACTTTCGGCGTGGCCCAGCAGTTTGCACCGGTCGCTCCGGATCGCGTAGATCCCTCTCGCCACGATCGTCGGCGGCGACTGCGACCGCTGCGTTTGCTTCTGCTCGACGGCCGCGAGCAGCGCGTCGATATCAATGTCGTCCTCCTTGGTGGCATTTTCGTTGTCCTCGGCTTTGATCGTGGGGGGCTCGGCGGCCGGGGTCCCGTCGGGCTGCTCCGCGGCCGGGGGCGGAGAAGGACTCGCTGCTGCTGGTGCCCCTGACTCTTCCATCGATCGGCTGCGGGTTGGCCTCTGGGGCGAGAACAAGTATTGGCTGTAGCGGCCCCGGTCTGCAACTAGCGTCTCTGCTTCTGACTGTGTTACGGGGGTTACTGTTACTGTTACAACTCGAAAGCTGCGGAACTCGTTATATGCTTGGGGAAAACTCCCGTAAGTGAGAGCGAACGCTTTTCACGTTGGAATTGGACGCGCCGTGGGCGGTACCCGGAAAACGGATTTTTTGTTCCGCGGGTGCAACGGAGTAGAGACTGCCAGTTTCATTAAATTTGAAATTGGAAGGAATCAAAACCCGAAACCGAATGCAGCCCTACTTCAATAGGGTTCAACCGACAGCGACAGTGGAGCTCCACTGCGTACCTTACACAGAAACCTCTTGCTTCATGTAGCTACTACATTGCGCGAAAATTGTGCACGCCGGAACCTGCCATCACGTTGAGGTGTCTGACAGCACCGAGTCGTAAAATTGGACCGAAATCAGAGAACGGCTGCATACCGAGCGCCTGCAAAGGCGCAGCAAGAGCGAACCGGATCGCCCGGCCCTACACAGAGCAGCAAAAGCAGCAGAGCCTGGAGAAAGATCAGCAACACAGAGTCAACGACGCAAGCTGGTTCGACACCAGCATCAACCGAACACGAAGTGTAGTACTTTCGAGAGAAAAAAATATCGGCAGGTCACGTCGCATCCTGCCTGGCAGGCCCACTTCCCGTGCGTGTAGAGGGTCTGTTTACAGCATTTGTGCGGCATGCGGGCTGCGGAACCGTTCGAACGACCGCGCCCCCTGGATTAAAGAAAAGCCCTTTCTTTACTAAGTCCCAGGCTCTTTTAAAGACCCCTGCTGCGCTTGAACATGTATCTGGGTTTAGCGCAGGAGCCAGCGATCACTCAGCCGTGATATGCGTAGCAATTTAAGCGCCTGTCCGTGTCGTTTCACCTCTCTTTTTTGAGTCTGTCACAAATCCTGACAGGCGCGAACTTTTTCAGTCCGCCGGTACTTCTGCTCCCACTTTCCAGGAATAAGGACGCGCGCCCGACGGCTGGGTCCCCCAGCTGGGCAAGTGGCAAGATAGTCCACGTGCGGGGCCATCAAGTGAGGCCGGCACTATTGTCCCTCTCACACCTCTCGACCCGCCCACGCCTTTTGCTCTAGATAAAGCGCAAACATCTGCGTAAGGGCACCCACCGCCTATAGCAGACGGCGACCTGGTCCCTTTCTGTTTCTTGTGCTTCTCTGACTGCGCAAGAAGTAAGGCCATCCATCATCCGGGTGATGCTGATGATTCTGCAGCCGGCTCGCCGTCCCCCGGCTTTGCGCTCCTGCGGCTACTGCTTCGGCGTCGCCGGGTCCTGCGCAGCCGAAGCAGCTGCGAAGACGTCCGCACGTCGTGCAGTGGGGTGGTCCCTCGCAAAGATTCGCCGCGGCTGGAAGATCAAACGCCAAGAACATCCGCCAACTTTCTGCCGTCAGCTTTCTGTGGCTTCGCGCGGTCCGCAGTTTCAACGTCATCCCATCGCCATACTCTTGCGAGCATCTGCCGCCGCTCCACGGCCCCCGATGTAGGTCGGCAGTGTGGACCGGCCTGCGGCCGTGAACCCGAGGCCCGGGAACCATGGCGCCCAGCGTCGGCCTCGTCGTCGATGACGAAACCGGCCCGCTCCCTTGCGCGTGCCGTCAACACTGCCACGAAAAGGGAGGACCCCTACGGATGCTTCAGCTGGGACGCGGCAGTCCCGTCCTTCACCTTGTTGCCGCTAACCCCAACCGCGAGCGCATTCCGTCCTCCTGCTCGTCCTGCTCCGCCGGCTGTTGCGCCGCGGGCGGTTGCGGACGGCAGTGCCGGCAAACGCCGCCGGCTGCCTGATGCCTCCGCCGCGCCCGCGGCGCCTCGCGGTCACTGGCAGTTGCGGTTTTTATTTCGGCGGACTGCGCGCTGCGAGTTACGAGAACGCTAGCCAAGCTGCAGACCGTGCTCCTCCGATGTACAACCGCAGCGAGGAAGTGCTTGCCTCTGCTGGCGTTGCAGGCGCTTCGCTTACAAGCTTCGACCTATGTGCACGACCGCTGGGACGCGCCTGGCGAAATTCCTCATACCTCCGCGGTCACTCTCTAAATTGTTCCACATGAAGGACGCGCAATTGTGTGTCACGATCTCTTTCTGTGTCTCGCAGTGCGTTTGGTTTCGGCCAGTGGTCCTCATGATCCGAAGAAATACGCGGGAGGAGGTGTTGAGCGATTCATACATTAATACCCACGAAGGGTGCCCGCTCGCGTTATTGTTTGGCAGAACAGATTCATTAGTCAACCCCCAGCCCCGGAAATTGATGGGGCCCGCAGGAGTCGATCATGTTCAACATGGACCCTGTTCAGTCTTTCCATCGATCATGTCCGTTCAGGGAGCGCATCAAAAAAATGGGCAAACGTCATCGGAAAGCCACAGCATATAATCGGCCGCGCCTGTAATTGTAAGCCTAAGTTAGGTAAAAAATGTTCTTCGCTCGAGCTGGTTGGTTCATCCAGTTTGACTCTTCATCTTGCTGCAATAGTTGTTTTCACTTGCGTCTGGTGTAACATCCAATCCACTTGCTGCCGCTGCGTGCGTGCAAGCCTGTCGCATCGGACTTAGGAACGTTGCCTTGCTTTGTAGTTTCCTCGCATTGAAGCTGTGTCAACCATCCATCATCATAAAACGCAGTCATAAACATAATCTGAATCAGTACGACCCTACACCCTACTGCTAACGAGTTTTGATCGCCACGACGTCGCTGGCTCGGTTGGTATCAGAATAAGAAAGTATCACGCCGCAGTCTCGCTGTGGGGTCTTGTTGTTCCTCTCTTCACATCACGCGGAGGACGCTGAGTACAGCATTTGCGCTTGCTCCAGTTTTTCCCGCAGAAGCTCCTCCAGCAGTAGCCACTTACCGTCTGCTGCCAGAGCCTCGATCACTCGCGCGGGTGCGGATGTGAGATCACGAGCTTGCCCTCCACCCTCAGCTCCCTCCTCGCCGTTGTTCGTGTTCTCCTCCCCGACTCTACTTGAAGGGGCCAGGCGCAGGCTCACGCGATGCGTGCCGTACAGGTACTGGCCGTGCGAGAGGCGGCAAAACAGCGGCACGTGCTTCGGGTTCTCCAGGAGGTAGTTGGCCAGCTGCGCATCCAGCAGGTCGTCCGGATACGGCTGATACAGCCCTGCGGGTCCCTCCTCGATCGACATCGTGGACAGGTTGCCGTTCTCGACGAAGGCATGATACGACGCTTCGTCCGCCCTTCTTTGTCCCTGGTCCGCACCCTCATCTCCAACACCGCCGAGCGCTGCGCCGCTGTTGGTCTCCTGCAGCGCGGCGACTAGCTGTCTGCTGGTCTCGTCATGGGGATCCTGGCGAAAGGATGTCGACCGCGACCCGCCCAATGGGTCGGCGTCGGTACCACTTCGGCCTCCACCGTGGAACAGGAAGGACTTCGCGATCGTCCCCGGCTGGCTCGCTCCTGGGGCCATCCGCAGGGACCTCGAGGGGGATATTGCTGCGGCTGCCACCCCCGCACCACGATCCCCCTCGAGGTCCTTGCGGATGTTCCCCAGCCGGTCCCGCGTCTCGTTCAGCTCAAACGACATCTGGCTCAACAACACGTTTTTCGATTCCATGGCCTGCTGCGTCTCCTGCTCGCGAATTTTCTCCGCCACCGCCCGCCGCCGCTTCTCATACATCTCCTGCACCTGCAGCGTGTGCAGCCGCGACTCGGACTCCTGGACCTGGCTGGTCATGTCCCGCACTAGCTGGCCCTGGTACTGGGTGTGCGCCATCATTTGGTCCATGGTGGTCTGGGCCTCTTTCAGTTGCAGCAGGGTCTCGTTGCCCTTGATCTGCAGCTCCTCATTCAGCGTCTCCATGCGCACGCGCTCGGCTCGCTCTTCCAGGATGCTGCGGTCGCGGAAGCCCAACTCCTCCCGCAGTTCCTCGATGATGCGGTTTTTCGCGCCCTGCTCTGCCAGCGTGTTCTTGCGAGCCTGCTCTACCGCGTCGCACAGTCCCTCGATTTCCCTCGTTTTTTCGCTGAGGTCCTGTCTGGCGGCCTGGAGGGCGTTTTCGAGGTCGAGCACCCGGCGGGTCTTGTCCGCGATCACCTCGGTCATGTCTGCGAGCTCGCCCCGCTTCATCTCCAACTCGTTCATTCTCTGCTGGCCTTTTAATTCCAAATCCGCGAGCTCCTGATTGAGGGTCGCGATCGTAGCCTCGCGCTCCTTCAGCTGCTGCCGCATCTGCATGGCCTCTGTGTACATGCTGATCGCGCGGGCGCCGAGCTGCAGCGCGGAGACGTCGGTGTTCGCGGTGTCGATGGTGCTGATGGCTTCGATTTGCCGCTCTTTCTGCAGCAAAATCTTTTCCAGGCTCTCCTTGTCCTGCCGCAACTGCGCCACCTCGGCTACGTCCACCCCTCCTCCGCCGCGCGCCGTCGAGGACGAAGACGATTTCATTTGCAGCACCTCATTACGAAGAACCTGGAGCTCGTCCATGAGGGTCTGAATTTGGGCGTTCTTCTCCGTCGCCAGCTCGCTCAAGTCCCCCGGGGCCGCGTTCGCCGACCCGTAGTCTATCACGTGCTGCAGCTCCATCAGCTGCTTGTCCCTGATCTCGAGAAGGCACTTGTAGAGCCGTATTTCGCGGTCCCGCTCGTCGACTGCGAGGCTAACCACTTGTGGGTTGCCGTAGTCATATCCCGCCTTCCCCGCCTGCAGCTGCTCGATCGCTTTGTCCCTGCTGGCCAGCACGGCTTCGAAGTGCTGGCTCTGCACCTGCAGTAGGTTCTCGTACTCCGTGGTCACGCTCCACAGCTTCTGGCTGTCGTCTGCGCCGGTTCGTTCACCAGCAGCGGGCCGCATCATGTCGTTCGTCAGGGGGAGGCTCCTCTGATGTTCACCGAGATCGGCGCCATCCGTTGAGGGCGGCGGCCTCATCTTCGCAGAGAGCGAAGACGACGCGGAGCGATGCCGGTCTCGTTGGCTCCTTGCTTCACGGAGCGAGGAAAAACTAAAACAGTCGGGGCAGGAAGAAACTACAACTGCACGACATCATGGGAGATCTTAGCTAGTACACTGTCCCTGTAATTGACGAGTCCATAGCTTCTGGTGGTGAAGCGCCTGACGGATTCGAAAACCCTGCGCTAAGCGTTAAGGGAGCGCATCAAAATGGGTAAAAGTCGTCGGAGATGAGTCACAGCATGAATCCACCATAGCGCTGGCGGTAGCAACATCCGCAATGGTGATCCTTATTCGAGGCCAGCCGCTTGGGCTACGTGCTCGGTCTAGCATCCGAACTCTCGGAATCTCAACGATTGACGCCCCTCGGTTCTCATGCGTGCGAACTCAAAGCTTCGCGCGAAGCATCACAGCGCCATCACCCGTCTTCAGGAAGTAGCTGCTGGTTTCTCTCAGTCTCATGAACTTTCAGACTAACCGTGGAGAGATCTCCTGGTCGGCAATACCGGTTATCGTCGCAAGCGCAGTACGGCTTCTCAGACCGTGATCTGACAGGAGAAGTCAGTGGAAACGTCGGGCCCTATCTAAACCTTCACGTGTGATGCTGGTCCGCTTGATTTTTCACTTTCTCTGAATCTGAAAGAACCGCTAATATTAAAAATCCGATAATTTTAATTTACTTAACACGTAGCACATAGAGATCCTCAGTTGTACAGATGTTGAGAAAATTGCACTAGTCACACGTCTCCAGTAGATCTGTGCAGGTTTCTACCGCGTTGCTGTACCAAAAAAACAAATAGAAAAAAACCAAAAATTGATCAAGCGGATAGATTCATGCTCATACTGGTCTCTCAAAGTTCACAACTTGCAAGGGCCTGGCTCTCATGGTAACGCGCCGTTCCTCCCAGAGCCCCCAGTGCGGTAATAGCTTTCTCTTCTCCACATCCACACTTCTTTCCCGCTGCATGTTGTCACTTAAATCACTTCGTGTTCGTACCTAAAATCTCTATTAACATAAAGCATGCTTAGCTCCTCCTCGAAAAACAAAAAAATAATGTCATTTAATCGCCCTCTCATTTGTCGGCCATCTCCTTACCCTCGCCCGTACCATAGCAGCTGCAGCTCCCCTCTTGGTCCCCTTCCTCCTCCCCGTAGCAGGCGCAGCTGCCTCTTGTTCCATTGTGAGAACTTTTCGCTCCCGTTCCATTTGACTCCCCCTCCTCTCCGTTCGGGTCCCCCTGACCTGGTTTTCCTCCGTACTGGATGTGTTTCGCCAGCTCCTTCAGCATCGCCACATTCCGCTCGTGCATCCCTCCCTCGGGCAAGGCAAGAAGCTCGCGGTCGGGTTTGTTCATTTCCGGAAGATACTCGATCGCGGGCATCACGTGCAGGTTCCGCTCTGCCTCCAGCATCCGCCGAAAGTCCGTCTCGGTCGCGTACCGAATCTTCTGATGGTCCGTGGACTCCGGGGAGAGCAGCAAAAGTATGAAGGGACCAGCGATGGTAATATTGCCCTAGCGGTGGCGAGTGCGTTGACGTTGAGTCGGGATTATGAATCGCCCGGGTCGATGAAACACCCGGGTCGTGGATCATTCAGAGGTGCCCCATTGTTTGAAGGAGGGGGGACAGGGAAGTAAGCCAGTGCGAGGCGAAGAGGAGAGGCATGAAAACACAGGGGCTGGAAACGTTATGTTGGCGCTACAACTTCTACGAGGGCTAACGCACGTGAAAAGAGGCTGCTAGAGTGGCGATTTGTTGTTAGCTGCAGAATGGAAGCGGAAGGGTGTCAGACCTGCTTCCGACCGCCGAGAGCCGCCTTTAGTCACTTACCATCGCTGGTCCCGCCATAAAAATCGTGAGCACGTCCTTGTTCATCTTCTTCACGTGGTCCGGCGCCTCTTCTTCTTCTTCTTCTTCTTCTTCGTCGTCTTCCTCGTCGTCCTCGTCCGTGTCCGATCTCGTCGCCCCCTCCTCCTGCTCAAACAACCCCTGGCTGTGCTGCTTCTGCTTCCTGGCGGCGACCATCTCAAAATTCTCCGCGACACGGGACAGGCCCCTGAAGCCCTCCCCCAGCTTGTCCAGACTCATTCCGGCGGGCAGCTGCGTCTTCGCCGCGGCCTTCGACAGGCCCTTGAAAAAGTCGGGAATCTTCGGCATCCCCTTGGCGATGAATTGGTTCACCATGTTAGAAGCCGAGACAGACTCGTCCCTCCGCCTCCCTGATATTTGCTTTATTTGCATTCAAAGAGTTTGAGTTACACGTAATTTTTCTATTATCTAAGCATGGATCTACAACGAGCCAACGAGGCACAAAAGCCGACCATACAACCCTAGTAGATGGCCCGCCCTCTCCTGCTTTCCCGCCTAGCGCTCCTTTTTCATCAAGTCTGTTCCGGCTGCGGCATCTTCTGGATGTTGCAGTTCTTCTATATGGATCATACGGCTTCATCGATTCTACTGTCCGATGCAAATGGGAGTGAATCACGACTAGTGTCTCTGGCGATTAAGAATGGCTTTCGTTTCCTTCACGAGCGCCAGCCCGGCACTGGCCTGCTCCCCGCGCGTCATGCCGTTTTCTCGCGCCAGGATTCTCTCCATCCGGTTCACCAGGCTCTCTCCCGCGTCGCCTTTCCCCAAACCATTTTGCTCCGCGAATGCCGAAACTTCCCGCCAGAGGTCCAGCCCTGCTCTCGCCGTTCTCACTAGCGTTTTCAGATTGCCGTCCACGTCCTTCTTGAACGTGCTCCACACCTTCGCATGGAACCGCATCAACATCTGGAAGACCACGTTCCTCTCGTTGTACCTCTGATTCTCGGTCTTTTCCTTTAAAAATTCCCCGCCATACACATACGCGCGGAATGTCATCTCCGTCTGGTATTTCCGGGGGAGGACCGCCCCCGCGCCAACCGACGGGTCCAGGTCGTTTCCAATTTCGTCCCCTCCGGCATTTCCCATGTTGGCCTGCGCGACGCACACGTCTCTGTCTTTCACGTTGCGCCACAGCAGCTCCTCGTGCGAGTTGGTCCGCGGGCCGCGCCCAAAGAACTGCACAAGGTCGTTCGCCTTGGCGGGCGGGTCGAGGATGTGGAGCTCCCTTAAATTCTTGAAGTCGGTGCTGGTCCCCACCTCGGCCTGGTCGCCGATCAGAATCCCAAATTCCTCGGCGTTAAACTGCGTCGCCGACGTGAGCACCTTCGCTTTCCTTAGTAAAACACTCATCCGCCTCTCCTTCTCGGCCGAGATCTCGTCGAGACGCTCCTCCTCCTCCGAGGAGTAGCCCCCGTCGTCCTCCTCATCGTCTTCGTCATCGTCAGTGTCTGCCGCCTTGGAGGTCCTCGTGGTCTTCTCGAGAAAGGCGGCCGGGCGCCGGATCTTCGCAATTTCCGCTTCCTCCCAGGCGTTGAGCTTCTCCAGGTCTTGCGGGTCGAGGGCCTTCTCTTGCGACGCCTTGGTCGTCTTCAGCACGAAAACCGGAAACCCGTTTCGCCCCTTCCCCTTGTCCCCCGGTTGCACGAGGAGCCGCAACGCGGCGGCGAACTTGTCCACGGGCGACTGCTTCTTGTGCACCAACACCAGCATCTTCAAACGCTTTTGGCCGCGCCGCGCCAGCACCTTTGGAAAAATTTTGCACGATCTTTACCCTGGGATTGCAATGTTGACTCCTCGCGTCTATCGCTGGAGTCCATAGGCCTTACGGCTACTCTCTACTGCTGTCGAAGCAAAAGCAAGAACATAAGACCTTGACCTGCCTCCATATGATAGAAGAAGAAGAAGAAGACCTCAGTATTACTAAATACTTCAGTTGTACATAGCTCAAGCATAAAAAATTTATAGGTATACCTCTTCCGTGGTGCACTTTTTCTCGTCCACCAGCTTGGCCTTGTCTTTTTTGAACTGTTCCTTTTCTTCGACCAGCCGTTGTGTCAGCCGGATCGCGAAGCGGTGAAACTTCGGCGCCATGCAGTGGTCGGTGAGAAATTGCTCTACCTCCGTGGCGCGGTCGTGGGCAGGTTTAATCTTCCGCTTTAGGATTCCGCACTCTCCCTCCTCGTCGCAGTCTATCGTTTTCAGTTCCTGCCTCTCCTTCGCGAAGACGCGGGCCGTCGTGCAGTGCGGCAGCGGGACGGACACCTAGATGTAGTAGTTGACATGACGCGGTATATTATAGGCTGTACCTGTAAATTATCACTAGCACTAGGGGGATCATCATGCGCTACCATGATTGTACTTTATCGCTAGCGAGAGCTGAATCCGAAAGCGAAACCTGAACTGCCTTAGGTACTTATTAATTATCTGCTATCCGGTGAAGCTTCGGAGGTCATCTCGACCTCTACGTCTACTCGGATCTTCAAATGCCGGCTACATCCGGATCAAGCATCGGCTCCACCTCGCGATCTACTTTCTATACCTGTGTGTACTTCCACCTTCCGCTGGCGATTTCCACCGGTTTGAGTTCGGCCGGCTCGGATTCCGGGTCCCCGGCCAGTCCTAGTTCCACGCCCATGTCCGACAGCACCGGGAAGGAGGATAACGAGAACCCGCTCCCGCCCGACCGTTCCTGCCCGAACGCCGCTTGCAAAACTTCTTCTCCCGCCGAAACCAACGGCTGCCCCACCCCCACCGGGTCGTTCCAGTACAGGACGTCGGCCGTTTTTTCCGCCCAGTTGTCCGTATACGTGGACACGAAGCCGTCCAGCGATATTTTCTCCGCGATGTGGCTCGTTTTCCCCGCGCTCCCCGGCCGCCCGTTCGCGAGGGGGGTAACCGTGTGGAGCGCGGAAAAACAGGTCCGCTTCTGCACGTCTTGTTTTGTGCACTTGTGCTTTTTCAGCCGCAAAACCTGCTGCTCCTCTACGCACACGTTCTCGAACCTCCGCAAGTGCTCCGGGTCGCTCTCGCGGTCGGGCGCCTCGCAGGAGCGGAGGAGGTCGAGCAGAAGCGGGTCCTCGGGGGTCGCCGTCGCGAAGACGATCTGCGCCAGCGTGTTGCTGCGAATGAGGCCCGGAAACTTGTCCCGCGCCTCCCGAACCTTCAGACGTAAGAAGAGATTTACAAGAATACTAAAATTCGTTTGAGCTCATGATGACGCAACAATGCGCAGGAGTAAAAGAGCAGGGTCGTTGCCCCTCGTACCTACTTTGCTGGCGGTGTTGGGGCCTGGCACAAGAATGCGCACTAATAGCTATGATCTACTACGGTATAATTTTTTCACAGCGCCGAAGTTGTATCATAAGTAAATTCAGCAGCTCTACTTGATAGACTTGTACAAAATGGGGGCGAGGTTGATAAGTACAAACAGGACAATTTCCTCATTTAGAACTACGAGTAAGACATTTGGCACTAGATGGCTATCGTTTGTGTAGCCTAAAAATAGCCGGTCCTCGCTAACGCCTCTCGTACCTTCACGTCGGCGCCGGGGTCGGGCGCCACGAAACTGTGCGCCTCGTCGACGAGGATCAACGTGTTCGCCCGGTTGAGTCCGCCGCGCTTCTCCATCCCCTTGTTGCCGGTGGCGATGCGGACCGACTGCAGCACGTGCAGGCGGTGGGCGTCCATGTCCACACGCTGCAGCATCTTGCGAATCTCCGTGTACCCGGCCTGTTGCCCGGCCTTGTCAACCTGAATGCTGCACCCGTCCCGCAGCCGCCACCGCCGCAACGCCCAGTCGGAGTCGCGCGGGGAGGAGTTTTTGGTCAGCAGCTTCGCGGCGGCCTTCTTTTTGTTGCCGTTTGCCTCCTGCAGGTAGCGCTCGAAAGACTCGTTGCCCTCGAAAACGTTTGTGCCGCACGGCACCGAGCACTCCGGGTTCACAGGCGCCCCGCCCGGCTTAACATCGTCACTGGACTCACGGCAGAACTGGTTCCCGATCAGCTCCACCAGAAGTTAGAGGCGACGCGTGCAGTAAAACCCATTTTCGGTTTGATTTCGGGGGCGTGTCGCTCCTGAGCCGCGATCTGCCGCGACTGGAAATAGGACTAGGAGACAAAGGGGGGGAAATTATACGAGACAACACAGGACATTCTTGGCGCGTGTTGCAGTGTTGCAGCGCTTGCCTCACTTCCTCGCCAGCAGCTCTAACCGGAGCACAATGAGACCAAACACGAGACCCAACACAAGACAAAATACGAGACGAAACGCCAGTGGATACAGGCAACCCCTTGCCCACACCATACAGGACCATGGGCTAAGTACCTCTCGCACGTCAACAACCCCGATCATCTCCACCAATGAAAAATAGGCTTTTCTTCTCCTTAAAAAAAGTCCGTGTCCTTCTGCGTCTGGAGCAGGCGTTTGCGGAGCGAGGTCACCTCTTGCAAGATTTGCTGCAGAAAGTTCTTCGCGTGCGCGTTCTTGTAGAAGATCGCGAACCGTTTTTGGTGTTTCGCCTTTTCATTCCCTTTCAGCTTCAGGTTCAGCGCGGACTTCCGCGCCGACTCGTCCAGAATCGCCAGCATGGTGAGCGTCTTCCCCGAGCCGGTCTTGTGGTTGATCAACACCCTTTTCAGGTGGCCCTCACTCACGCCCCACGCCACCCGCGCCTGGTAGGGTTGGAGCCGGGTGCGCATCAAGTAGCTCCCCGCCCGGAAAAGCAGCCTCATCTTCGAACCGCGGGTCAGCAAAAGTTGCTCCTTCAGGGTCGCGCCCTTTCCCTCGTGCCCCGGCTCGAGCAAGATCGACCCCTCCTGCTCCGAGAGCTCGCTTTTCTTCACGTTCGTGTCGAAGTCGAGGAAACTGCGGTCGGAAATGGGCAGCAGCGCCTCCCCCCGCAGCTGGCTCTGAAAGTCCGACAGGAAGTCTCCGGATCCCTTGCTGGCAGAAGCCGGGTTGCCCTGGCGGGAGGGAAGCGACGAGACGATCTCCAGCCATGACGCTGCGTCGTTATCTACCAGCAATGACGTTGTGGCATTGTTCCCGCTGATGTCCATTAGCAGCTTATCCCCCGCAGCTCCTTCTCGGGGGAACGACCCGCGCTGCGGCAGTGCGACGGCGGGGACCAGCGTCGGAAGCACAGCAGTGGCAACCAGT
>RXOD01004997.1:0-16592 GCA_005223375.1 Amoebophrya sp. AT5.2 | reverse complement strand
GCCTAGGTAGCGTAGCTGACACGTGCGCACCGCAAGCGCTAGGACTAGCGCGCCGCCGCTCTCTCGCTCCCGAGTTGTACTGCGCGGAGGATCGTGGTACGGGCCTCGGTCGCCTGTCCATGTCTTGCTGGGGGCTCCCACCGCTTTCGCGCTCGCATCACTTTGAGCACGTCGGGGGAGAATGGGGGGGAGGGGGGGCTCCGAGGTCCCAGGACCCCTGCCCCCCCCCATTCTCCGTTTGGAGAACTTTGGCCATTTCTGCACAGCCTCTATACTTTCTCGTCCAGCATTGCGTCTTTGGCTTGTTCGTTTGCGGCCGCGGCATCTGCATCCGATTGCGTTTTCGTTGCCATGAGCGTCATATTTGCGTTGGTGGCGTAGTTTCGGCTGTTCACTTCCATGGCCGCGTCGTTCGGCGTGAGATTCACTACTTTTCGCGAACTGCTCGTCGAGGATCCTTGAGCTGCACCCGACGCGGACCGCAGGCGGCCGCCCGGCGTTGTGTCCTGAACCTGATTGTGCCGCTGGTAATGGGCCCCATCACCGGTTGACGAGCTTGTTGCACCCGCCTGTCCGGACAATGCCGTCTGATTTTCCCCTCCATACGGATTCGTGGACGCCGGTGCTGGAGCGGCACTCTGCACGATGGTAGGCTGTACGTAGCCGACGCTACCGTCCGATTGACGAGAAGCGCCACGAGCTCGGGTCGACGTTTTCCGCTTCTTACTGCGCGGACTGGACTCTGATTCTGATCCGCTTTCTTCCTCCTCGGATTGCTGTGTGTGTGGATCATATAGCAGGGAGGTAACCTAAAAAATAAAAGATGGTCCGTTGGTTGCACAAAATTGAATCGCAGTGCACAGATCGATCGATGGCACCTGCAAAAGTAACAGGTGCAAAAATCAATACCCTCGATGACCCCGGGCTCCTTTCCTCTTCGCTAGAGTCGTCACTGGATTCCTCGTTTTGGCCTGAGGCTTCTTCGTCGCTCGACTCGTCGTTTGATCTCGGCGTGCTGTCCTCCACTTCTGAGTCCTCTTGGTTCCGGACGCTATTTTTGTCCCCCCCCCGTCGGCCACCGTTCGTGCCGTCTCTAAGGTCATCATCCTCCATACTCGCTGCCACATTGAGGCCGCGCTCTCTTTTTCGCCCACCGCCGCTGGTGCTGCGCAGCTGCTCTCCACCACATTTGCCGAGATAGGGTAGATTCTTGCTGCTAGAAGCACCGCCTCCTCCTCCGACGAAAAGGCCGCTGTGGGGTCCGTAGTGCGGACTTCCGGCAGGGGCATGATGACCGCTGCCTTCGTTGTAAAACATCTGGTGGTCGCGGTCCCCCGACGAGCCGCGACGCGCCCCTCCCGGGGAGCCAACGCGGCCGTCATGAAAATGCCCCCCGCCGCGGTGCTGGTCAGGGTAACCGCTGTCGTTGTGGCCGCTGCGACCCATATTTGCGGCGCCCGGCTGCAAATCAATCTCGCTGTCGGCGTCCTGACGCCGGTCGGCGTTCACCTCGCGCCGGCTCCTTAGCTCCAGACGTGCTGGGGGGTGGTGTTGCGGTAGTGCATCGTCGCGGGCACTGAGGCTGATGCCACCTCCACCGTCGCGATGGTGTCCGGGCGGTGCCCTGGTTTTCGGGGTGTGAGTGACGAGTCGGCTCTTCTTTGACCACTTTGCGGAGAGGACAAGTAGTAATTTTCGTGTCGTTGAGAAAATACTACAAGCATGGACAACGTGGGGTTTCAAAAAAATACCGATTGTTTGGCTGGATGTCGTCTCTTCTCCTGAGAATGACGGTTTCCGGTCGTCCATTCTCTTTGCGCTCCTGGATCACAGCACCTGAGTCAGTATTAAATGTAGAGCGACGCTGTCGCTGATGTGCAACATAACAGAATAAAATGAGGTAGTCAGACACAGAAATAAATGAGCAAAATATGAAAAAATCTGAAGTCAAAAAGGGGTAGACATCAACTTCAACGACATCAACAAATCCAAGAAATTGCTAGATTTTTAATACTTCTCGGTTTGAGCGTGATGCCTCCCGAACTAACAGGCGCTCCGCTTCCGTTTTGCCCTCCGCGCTTCGACGAATTTGTATTGTTTCCGCCCGACGAGGATGCGGACGCAACCTGTGTCGCCCCACCAGCGCCCACTGCTGCAGAGCCGCCGTGTTTGTCGCTACTCAAAATCGCAGCATCGTTACCCAGACTCTCGCCTGGGCTGCCTGCTTTCCTGCTCGTGCCCGCTGCGCCGCTGGCAGGGTGCGCCGAAGAGCTGCTCGCGACTTGATTGCTACTCGAACGCGAACTCAGCAGTTCCGAGGACGACCCGGTGGGGTGTCCGGACGAGTCCTTCGACGTCTGTCGGCCCCGACTCCTGCCACGGCCTGTGTGGTTCCGCGGCTCCTGTGCTGGGCCCCCTCGTCCGCCCCCACGGGACCGGGAGCCCCCGTTACGGGAGCTCACGTTGATCCGACCCCCAGCAGCTCCGCCGCGGTAGTTCTTGCTGTCTTCCGCGCGGCTGTTTCCGCGGCTCCGATTACGGCTGCGATCGTTAGTCGCGCTGTGTCCGAGGAGCGCACCATTTGCATTTGTGTTGCCACCACCTCCACCTCGCCCGCTGGCGGCCGTGCTGATTAATATTGGCTCGTCCCGACCACGCGTCCCCCCGGTAGAAGTACCATTATTCTGCTTAAGCCTCGAGTTCCCGCCGCGATCGCCACTTCGTTCCCTGCTCGAGCAGCTCGCTGTGCGTCTGTTGCCGTTCTTGCTGCTGTAGTAATGATCTCGCTCGCCGAGCGCGCCGCGGCTGCCGTGGTGATCGTTGTCACGACTCCGCTCGCGAGTATGACCGCGACTAGTCCCGCGGCCGACGTCGCGATTTGGTGCTGGCCCATTATTCATCCCTAGGTAACTCCTGATGGCCGCGCGGTGCTGCCCGTTCTCAACGGAGTCTTGCCCAGCACGCGGACCTCCCTCAGAGCCACTGTCGCGATCTTCATGATTTCTTCGGTGGTCATTGTAGCTGCCCCCATCGCCGTCTTCGCGCTCGCGTTTCAACTGACGTTGGTGCATCTGCGTATTGTAGACGCGCTTGGTCTGCCGCCCATTTGCCCAATCTCCAGGCTGCTCGCCGGCGTTGCGCTTGTCCACGTCCCGGTTTTTGCCCATGGTCGGGGACCTGCTGCTGCAGCACCAGAGCTCCTTGGGCGGTCGTCCGCAAAAAGAAGTGCGGATTGGATCGACGGGTTCCTTTTTTCCGAAAGTACGCCGCGGCTTTCACAGTTGAAGTCTTCTCCTGTACTATGCCTATGGGCGAAATCAAGCATAAACCTAAGATGATGACCACACGATCATCGATTGACGAGTTTAAACTTCTGTGGTCGTCAACACTACTTCCACTACTTTTTCTTCTACACGGACACCACGCAGTCGTAGTGAGTAGGGGAGATAACTTTAGCACGACGAACTCCTCTATTGTGTCAACATGGTGATGTCGCTGAAAGAAAGGAAGAAAAAGATGAAGTCATCGAAGATCGAAGCTGCGACTACAGCGCGTACTGCATGGATCGTGAAAGTGGATCGGGACAACGTTGAGTAAATGATCGAAATGTTGAAGTAGAAGATTTGAAATTCGTCATCGTCAAAAGGAGTCCTGGGCTGTAGAGCAAGACCTACCTAGTACGTACTAGAGAAGGGTCGTGACCAAACAGGTAATTTTCACATTTAATATTTTTACGAATGCCAAAACCAAAAGCCCATGGGCCTGTCAAGATCATTCAATTCTTATGGCGGCCGCGGTTATCGATCTCAATGGACGAGGACGATTGGCAAGCGGCTCAAGAAGCCAACATCGGGGCGGCAGCACCAGCAGAGCAGCGCTTCTCCTTCTTCTTCGGGGATGAAATGCTGCTGCGGAAGCGGAACAAAACGAACAGTAAATTTAGCGACAATCTGAATCTCTGAGAGCGCATGCTGCAATATCATCAAGGCTGGCAGCGTCATGCACTTCTCAATCTCATCGTGCTCTTACTATTCAGCGGATGTCGGACTTGGACGTGGAGTACACTGAGCATTTTTATTTTTTTTACAGTGTCTCTTTTGCCACCTGTGTTGCGACCGCTTTTCCAGAGAGTGATTCTTTCACCTCCAACAGGTTCTGGGCTATCTCCACGCTATCCTTCGCGACGGAATGAACTTCGTCCCCGTACCGGTGGCCCGCGATATCAGCCGCTGCATGCGCCGTCGAGGAAATGATTTGCGTCGTCGCTTCATACATCGCAGAAAAAACCTCGACGCCAGCGAGAATTCCGCTAAAACCAACCGTTTTGGCGCTCTGGATCGTCTGCTGGTTCGCGTTGCTGCCGCTTTTTTGTTTCCGCTCGCTCGGCCCCGACGCGTCTGCTGACGATACGACGTCTGACGGCCGAGAACCTCTCATCGACGAGTCTCCGCTGCTCTCCTCGGATCGCGCGTCATCTTCCTCTTCTTGCAATTTCTTGTCCGCGTCTTCTAGAAGAGCGTCGCCCTGGTGTTGACTCTGAGAAGTCTGAGCCTGTGCCTGTGCATCATCGCCTTTTTGTTCTTCAGCTAGGTGTACATTTGTGAGGCTGCTTGCCGACACCGTTGTTTGAATGACCTCGGATTTTTTTGTTTCGGTCACAACCGCGTTGACGGATGATGTGTCATTGCTTGCCAACGGTAGTCGTCCGCTCCCAGACGACATTATTTCCGTTGCGCTTCTACTTGCGCTGCTTAGCCATTCCTTCCACGTTCCTTTTTCGTCCGCTAGCTTTTCTCGTACTCCTTTCACCGCGTTTTGGATCGTTTGCTTCGTCGAATCGGACAACCAGCCGGACGCCTCTTTCGTGTACTTGACCGAATTCCGAACTGGGCTGGAAACGGCGAGTTTCTGCACCTCGCCCGTCTCGGTTTGGTACCGGGGAATCCACTCCCTCTGAATCGCTACGCCCGATCCTAGCTTGATCCCAGACGCAATCACTTTCGCGCCCCCGCGAATCACGGTCGACAAACCCATCGCGCCCGTCCTCGCCCAATAGCCGACCAATTCGGCCGTGTTTTCGTACCGCGGTTCCATGACGATGCAGTTGCATTTCGTCCGCAGGATGTCCGCCAGCGCATCCAATTTCAGCAGGCCCGCGTCGTGCAGAATTATTCCGTACATGATGCGCGGAGGGAGCGCGGACGGACTTTTCGCTTTCTTTGATGTGGCCGCTATCGTACTATCCGGGTCGAGCATGCGGTCCAGATGCGCCGTCGAGTGTCCATAGTCGTCCTCGTGCGCCTGTTCTGCTGCGTGCTGCTCCTCGATTTTTTCGGCGCGGAGCCGCGCAACAGAGCGTGGACTCAGATCCTGCAGCCCTGCGCCTTGTTCGTCCTCATACGCGTCAAAATCGATCGGGGGCAGCCCCATGCACGTAGAGCCGCTGTGGGTGACAATCAACATAGTCGAGGACACTACGAGCACTTCGGCGTTTTGCATCGCAACCGTGAGCTTGGCGCCCGACGGCATTGGTTTCGCCCTAGTCCTTTTTCTCGTCGTTGTAGCACCATCATCTTCATCACCCTCATCGACCGCTCGCAGTTCGTTCGGTTTAGATGTACTCGCTGTACTAGAAGGTGGGCCAGCACCTTCCGTTGTTCGCGAGACTGCATCTACTGGTACTGCAGCAGCGTCCTCCGCGTCTCCTATCTCCCCCGCTGCTTCTTCCTTAATCTCCTTGTCGTTTTCTACTTCGTCAAGAGCGGCGGCGGCCTCTGATGCGCTGTCATTTCTAGCCGTGGTTTGCAGAATGAGGGTTTTGAGTGCATCGTCCCAGAGGCGCATCTCCCCTTTGGATACAGCCACGTCGTACTCTGGGACGATATCCTGAGATCCGGCCAGTTCGACGCGCGGATTATTTGGGCTTTCGATGCTCAAGAAGTCGTCCACCAGCGGTAGGGACTTATCATGGACGTGAAGGTCGTGGTCATCTTGCTCGTCCACGGCACCTTCAGCTTGCCGGACGTCGTCGCTTTTTAGTTCACGTTGTTCGACATCGACCGTAGGGCCTTCATTTAGAGTGGATACAAACGCATCTACAGACACCGGCGGAGGTGCGGCGGCAACATTCTCATCGAATATTTCTGGTTGGTGCCGCAGCTCTACTACTCGTCGCCCGGTGTTACACCTTGGAGGAGAAGTAGATGCAGAAGTTGCAGACGTCGAAGTAGAGCCGACGGCCGGTGTCCTATCGCGTTCCCACAGCCTCTGGTATTCCGCGTACTTTTCTTCGTTGCCCGCAAACAGAATTTTCGCCGTCGCCTCACGCTCCTCCTCGCCATGGGCGAAGTCCCGCAGGAACTCATAAACGGGTCGCGCGCTGTCGAGGAAGACCACGCCGGAGGTTTTTTCGTCGGCCTCGTACAAGAGCGTGCTCGTCGTCGTGGTAACACCGGGAGCTTTAATATTGGCTGGGGAGCTAGAAGAACTTGATGCCGACGTAGAAAGCGAAGCCAAGGCCACCTCCTCCGGCTGCGGCTCCGCATCCGCATTACAGAAGGAATCCACGGTCTCGCGGGGGGGTCGGGCTCGCGCGCCGCCTTTCCTTCTCGTAGTATCGGTTTTTTTCGGCACAGTGGCACAGGCTTTCGAGCCAGCTGTCGACATTATAAAACTGAGACACGACAAAGAACACAGTCACAGATGAGTAAGAAGTGGTTTCAACACGCGGATCTGAGCGACCACGCAATACAGAATCGTACGTAAAACCAAATGAATCGCGAAAGATGGCCAGGCGAAACTACATCCGCTTGCCATTTGCGAACAAACCCCTTGCGTCGACCTAATGCGACGGCAAGGACATCAAGTATCTTCCGTTTTGCTTTCGGTTTTATTTGTCGTGCCTCAGTAACAGTATTGCGATCAGATTGAGTATTATCCAGATTCGGGCTCCTGCGGGGTAGACTTAGTGCTGGCATGGGTATATTGTTGGATGCTCAACATTCAGTCAGAATCTTCAACATGGGGGCCGAGGACGTCAAACTTCGTTGCTTTTCATATCAGCCTTTATCAACAATTTCAAGAACAAGTAGCGTATACACGAGGATGATGATGATCATTGTAAAGAAAGCTCTGCGTCTGCTTCTGTCCTGATATTAAAGTACTGGCCCTAGTACGCCTACGGCTACCAATATATAACATACTTACTGTACGGAAAGAGCGCCATTCTCATTCTGTTCATGGAACCAACTAGGCAGCAGTTGCACGACCTCCTGGTCCTCGTGGACGATCGGATCCATCAAAAGAACTTTCTGTTTCTTTTTCTTTCTGATAAAATATGAAAATTAAAAATGAGGAATTGCCCTCGCGATGTCAGTCCTGGCTGCTGAACGTAGCCGCGAAAGTAACAAACTAGGAACATGTCCTGTATCAACAGTGTTGTGGTCCGGTGATAACCTCGCCGTGATCTACAGTTAAGCTACCTGTAAATATACAACTAGGTATGCAGCAGCGGCATTCCACCGATAATTACTCCGGACATGACATCAACTCTCCGAGGGGTATTTTGATATAGAATCTGAATACACTCATCTCAGAATGAATTTATCTGTGAGGGCGGTGAGCCACGGTTCTACTACGCTGCTCCTCCTGCCCTCGTTGCCGCTCCTCCGCCGAACCAGCTAGTGGACCATCCGAAAGCGCTGTCGTAGCACGCCCGGCTGTTGTCGCTGCAGCATTTCTTCCCGTCATCGTAGCACGTCCGCGCCCTCTTCTTTACATCTGCTTTTTTGATGAGCGCCTTGGTGTCCTGGTACCTGTTCCAAAAAACGGAGAGAAGCAGTGGCTTTGGCATGCTTCGCGTGTAGTCGCTCGAATGCTGCGTGACTGCTACGGATTTTGATTTCTGAAGTTTTGCAGGAGGTGATTGTGAACTTAAGTACATGCGCAGGCCATAGCACGTTGAATGACGAACGCTCGCCATGAGAAACATTGCCTGCCACAAAGCCGGTTCGTTGCGACACATCTTTTTAACCAAGAAGAACCAACACCAAGTTAAAAAAGTAGTACCTCTGCTCGCTAAAGTCGTACGTCGTGCGGCCGAACTGGTGGATATTTTCCTTTGTAAACTGCGTCTGCACGTGCTCGACGAATCCGTTTACAATGGGCTTGCTGTAGTCCTGCACCATGGCGGCCGTGCTTTCGACTTTCGCCCGCACCTTGCCCCATAGCGTACCTGGCGTTCCGGAGGTGCGTCGTAGCATCATGGGCATCCATAAATTTTGATACAAAAAATCATCGACAACATCATCATCAGAATCATGCTGGTCGCAGCTCACGACCAGCATGATTCTGATGATGATGTTGTCGATTCGCCCGAATCGTCCTGGCAACTGAGGAAACAAGGCATGAAGGCCAACCAGTCCCCCAAGAAAGTTGTCAGAGGCGAGCGGGTCTGTCGAAGCTCAGGGAGCGACATGAAGAAAAAGAGACAGAGCGGTATGACTGCATCAGACAGAGGATGCTAAGAAAGGGTTTTCTGGCAGGAAAAGAGGGTAGTGGTGGGTGGGACTCAAAAATGGAAACTCACCAATCACAACATAAGCAAACAGATTCCAAGCCAAAACCGATGTTTAATCAGACCTCATCAGCATGAAGAACCGAAGGCCTTTGGGTCTCCTGCCAGCGGCAAATTTATGCGTAACAAATTTTGATACAAGAAATCATCGACAACATCATCATCAGAATCATGCTGGTCGTGAGCTGCATTCCGGAAAATTTGGAAAATGTGCACTCTCATGCTAGAAGGAAGAAGATCGCTATAGCCTGATCTTTCTCCAGCGAATCAGTACTTCTTTTTTAGAGCTACACGACGTACAAGCTAGCAGGAGTAAGACTAAGAGTAACTAAGTACAACTGTGACGAAGAACTACCTCTTAAGAGACAAAGAAAGAGCAGTCCAGTATGAAGCAGAATTCAACTCAGTCATCGGGCGGTAGTTTACCGTTGGCTTCTTCTTTCGCCTTCCGCGTGACCTTTGACTCGATCGCGATCTTTTTCGAGCGCCTTCTTTCCGCGCCCGACTCGAACATATGCACGCTGTGGTCCTCGGGTAAGGAATCAACGGAGAGAGGGGCCTCCACCTTCGCGTGTAGTGCGCTTTCTCTCGCGAGATTGATCCGATTGTCGTCCGGAGGTGACTCGGGACTGCTCGGCGAGCTATTGCCTTGTCTCGCGCCGCCAGCGACTGGCACATTCTCGTTTTGCTCCAGCGATCCGGTAACGATATGCTGCGTTGGCGCCGGCGTGTTTGCGACCGCAGTCGAACGCGGCGGCGGAAGAAAAGCATTTTTGTCGCGTTGCAATTGTATTGAAGACGAGCTGTGGCTGCCGGAACTACTGCTACTAGTCCTGCTGGCGTGCCCACTGCCGCAGTGCCCTGTAAGTATGTAACAATGGATGGCCTTCATGTTCGGCCCAATACCAAAAAAGCGATGCTGTCTATGGTGCTGGAAAATGCTTACTGTTGTGCCGTGTAGAACAAGTAGATGTAGTGTTTCTTTTTCCACCAATTGGATCACATCAAGTTACTTACTTACTTGGTATACCTTCCGGCCGTGCAATCAGGATGTTTTGGTCTGCCTCCCCCTCTCGACTGCCACTCGAGCGATTGTTCCTCGGGCTGTTCTCGTCATCTGGCTGGTTTCCGCTTTTGGCTGCAAATTGAGATTGGGGCGGCAGGTTCTTCTCGATCCCCGGAGTTTCGAACATCTCGTGCTCAGGTTCGGACTCGGAGTGGTAATCGGATCGATGTGCGAACGCTCCATACGGCGACTCCATGCCCGTTCTACTGCCTGCGGTTGCGTTTTGGTTTTGCTCCATTCCACTGGCCTCGGCGAGCTGCTTCTCGAGCGTCTTCAACGGCGACCGACCGTCCAAGATGTCCCCGCCAAGGGTCTGAAGTCGGAGTTAGCGAATTGAGAAAAATGTAGGAGCAAGAATCAAGTCATCAAGAACAAAAGATAGCCGAGCCCGAGCTCATGATCATGAAGCAGAAGCTCCTGCTGTACCTCGGCGGTATGCGGTGGCGGTTTCCGCGCGACCATTGCTAGATCCTGTGCCGGAGAGTGACCGACGAGGCTGTCGTAGTAGGTAAAGTGTTTGATGCGATCCAGCAGGGAAGGGCTCTCTCGCGGCAATGAAGTTTTTTCTGTGCGGGGGCTCCCTCCCGTTTCGCCCTGAGCGGAGGACGACGACGAGCTCCCTCCTGCAACAGGGGCCGCGGCGTCGACGAGCGCTCGACCGAGACTGAGCCTGCTCGTGTCCGCAACAACTTCCTTGCCCTTCGGGGGCCTGTTTATTTGAGGGCTATGCTCACGGCTCGGCCCGACTGATGGAGTCCGGGGCGCGTTCTGGTTGAATCCGAAAAACGTCGCAGCTGGGTTTTTGTAGAAGATCTTGGTGAAGTAGTCCCCGCCGCGAATGTGGTCCTTGAGCGGCGACTGCGACTGCGATTTTTGCGACTGCGACGCGCCAGAGCGTGCCCGGGGGCGCTTTGCTGTCGGGCTCTTATCTTCGCGCTCCTGCTGCTCGTGGTACTCACGCTCGTGCTCTTCACGGTCCTCGACTGTGCGCGCGAATGGCTGCTGCGGAGGATGAAGAGGATCAGCAACTACCTGACCTACTACAACGCGCTCGAGCTCCTGCTCAGTCTTCGGGGGCTTCTCAACGAAGGACGTCAGCGACGGCACTGGCAGTGATAAAGATCCGGCTGCCGGTGCCGCCGTAGAGGAGCTTCCTGTTCTCGACGCCCCTGCGTCTGCTCCTAGGATCGAGCGCTGATATACTGTCTGTGTCCGGGCAGGCTGTTCGGCTCCGCGTCGGTCGCTCGGAGCGGGTCCCTTCTTCGGGTGCGTCTGCTGGTATTGCAGTGTGCTTTGAAGGCGTGGCGTGGAAGACCCGTCGCCGGCGCTGTTGTGCGACCGCGCTCGCGTGGCGCGATCTAGTACGTCGTCGTCAGGCTGCCCAGAAACTGCTTCCCGCGAACTAGATGACGACCCGACGAGCCGAGAGGCAGCAGCGGCAGGCCTGCAAAAAATGAGTTTTTGCTTTTCAGCTTTGTTTTTTTGTCGCCCTTTCGTATTTATAGACATCAACTACTTTGGCCGGCGATTTAGCTGCAGCTATCATGAACTCAACGCGCCTGCTACCTAGCGAAAGCGAATCCAATCCGGTCCAATTCCAAGAAGCCATAGTACCCGCTAGCTGGTCCCGAGAGCGCGAACGCGTTCTCCTGACGGTCACCTCCCCGCCCTGAAGACGCGCTTCTTGCGAGTATGTGGTCCTCGTCGGTCCCAGCGGCGTTATTGAGAAGATAGTCGGCCGCGCTGCGGTCCCCAGCGTCCTGTTGTGCCAAGCTCTCAAAATGAGTCGCCAGCTCCCGCACGCTCGGACTGGCGCTGTCCCGGCTGCTCTGCCCAACGCCGGTCGCAGACGATGCACTGCTAGTACTGCTGCTCTGGCCTGCTGGGCGCGGATCGGAGTACCGCGGAAATTCCAGCGGGAGCGGACTTTCTAGCGGGTGGTCGGTAAGAACGGTATCGGGAAAAGCTGGGAACTGCAACTCCTGGAGACGATTGCTACTCGAAGACGCGCCCTGATCGCGGACTGCGTCGCCCCGTGGAGAGTTGTCGGCGTATTCTCGTGGCGACTTCGAGCCGATGTAATAGTGCTGCGAACTACTCGCGTTGTTGTTGCTTGGCTGATCCGGTGTGGCGTCGATCGTAGGTGTGGCGTTGCGGGATTGAGAATTGTCCCAAGATGAATCCGCCCAGCTGTTTCTGTTCCAAGCGGCTCGGTAGTTGTTGCCGCCCGATGAACTGCGGTCCGGCGTCTGGTTGTACTTGTTACCTGGGGGTTGGAGGCGGTTGCAGGGGTCGCGACCGATCGCTCGATTGTAAGTAGAGCGCCCTGCTCATAGCGTAAAAGACTAATGAAGGGTTCGATCTAGAATCCAAGTGCGATTTTCAGATACCTTGGCGCTTGCCCTTTCCCTTCCTTCCCTTTCCGCCCTTGTTCGACGAGGTGCCCTTGTTAGAGGCTGTGGCTGGCTGATACGCCGAGGATCTCATATACACATCTTCGGCAAGCGAAATCTGGCTCAGAATTTTGTTTTTTTTGTTTGCTAAAACTTGGTCGAAGGTCGAAAAATTTGGAAGGATGCACGCATTTAGTTCATGGAGTTGTGTTCATCTTCAGGATGGAGCACAGAAAGCTGACACAGCGCTGGTACGTCAGTTCCTCATGTAAGTATGCAAGCCAATTATTCGAAGAATCAAGAGCAAGAGCACCAGAAACTGGAGCGAGAAGGCGAAAGAAGATAGAGACGGAGCAGCGCGTCAGATGACTGTGTTCTTGAACCCACCTCCAGCTCCAATCTCTTGAGAGTACGTACTAGGAACGCTGGTCCTCCAGTATGGTGGTCGATCTCGTGCATTACATGCGCATGCATTATCATGATTTCAGTGGTCGCCAAAACACGGCAATGGTGCTGCCGGCAATATTTTTAGTACATCATCCATCGTCAAATGTAGACAACTTCACGTCGGAGCACAAACTCGTGTCTCCGTCGGTATCTTTGTTCCTTGGTATTTGATTTCTGTGGGGTTATTGAAAAGAATTATCGATATCGGTGGAAACGAAGATGATGTGTCTTAGTCTTTAGCTTTACGTTTACAGAGTGTTTTCAAGTTTAGCAGCGAAGCATTGCTCTAGATGAGTGCCAGCAACGACCTCGACCAGCTAGTACAAAAGGCTAAGTTTGGAAAATAAAGTAAGGGGATACAACTTGACCCGCAATGGCCGCGACCAGGACCAACGAAGGAATCCTATGAAAAAGGTCTTCGACAAGCCGCTTGCGGGCGACCTCGATAGGTTCGGACATGATCGGCGTCTGAGGATACATGATGATGAACGAGGAGCGGTCGTGGTGCAAACAAGCACAATGTTGAAGATCCTACACAACGAGAACGAACGACAGCTTGATGTGTTCATCATCACATCATCACGCGCACGCGCAGCCTTCCTCCTCTTGCCTGTGTCCGCCTTGCTGCCCCGGCGGGCCGTACCCGTTCCCGTACCCGCCCTGTACTTGCAGGCCGTACTGTGGCCGCTGGGCGCTGTAGGAGCCTGGCGCGTAGGCTCCGCTTGCGATGCCTGCTGCATTGTTATTGTAGTCCGCATTGTACTTGATGCCGCTATCCTGGTTGAAGTACTGAGACTGGGAGGGGTCGTGGTCGTCTGCCGAACCCGAAGCCCCCATCGCCGCGATGTTGTTCATGTACACGATGCTTGCGGTTTGGATGAACGAATCGTCTACCTGTGGCGAACGAAACGAGGTTTGGGCTTCAGAATTTGTCGTGAATTCGATTGGATTTGGATTTCGTAGAAATTCAAATTGTTCTCATCATAAAAATTTCATGGCAATAAAAAGTAGTTGTAGAAAGATCTAGATCATAATAAATATCAATACGTTCTCTCCCGTCACTGCCGACGTCTCGACGAACTGCAGGTTTTGTGTCTGAGCCAACTGGAAGCCTTCGTCGTAGGCCACCTCGCGCTTCTCGCCCAAGTCGCATTTGTTGCCCACGAGCGTTATGACGAGATTCGCATCCGCGTGCTCGCGCGCCTCCCTGAGCCATGACACCACGTGCTGGAACGAAGCGCGGCTGAAACGAAAGAACAAAGTGCTTTTATGAAAAGTCATTCCATGATTTTCATTCGTTGCCCGTCGGATGTGGATCATCGACCAAACATGGTCGAATGAAGAAGTGTTATAGTACTTTGTGATGTCGTAGACCAGCAGTGCGGCTGCGGAGCCTCGGTAGTAGGAGCGGACGATGGATCTGAACCGGTCCTGGCCCGCTGTGTCCCAACACTGAAGTTTTATATTCTTCCCCTCCAGGCTGACAGCTCTTGATCCAAATTCCACGCCGACCGTTACTTCGTGGTGGGTGCGGTACCTGGCAGGAGTAGTTCAAGAGCGACATTGTGGTAAGTCCGAAAGGAGCTGCAAGTAGACTTCATCAGGAGGAACACACCAACGTTTTTGTTTTCCGGTTTCGTTTCAACACGAGGACCAGCAAAATGCAAGTTCAATTCACCTTTTATCCGTAAATTGAAGCAGCAGGCAAGTTTTCCCCACACCTTCGTCTCCGACGATGATAAACTTGAAGAGGTACTGGCACTTCTCTGCCGAGGGCTGCATGTCGTACGCGTTGCTGGCCAGGCTTCCTCCATGCTGCTGCGCCAAGGCCAACATTGCTGCCATCGATATTGTTTTGCTCGTGCGTCTGCTGCGCCTGATCGGCTGGGGCTGTTGTCCTTCGGTTGATCTATCTTCGTCGCAGCACCAGGACCAGCTGCCGGGTTCGTACGGCTGCAGTGAGTTCTTGAGTTCTTCTTGTGTCTCGATGTGTGATGTGTTGTTGTGTTGATGCTGATTCAAGAACGCTGCGATAGTCGGCGCTGGCTCTCGCTTCTTGATGCGGGTGGAAATAACTTTCACCCAAAGTTAGAAGTTGGCGCTGCAACAGAAGTAGAGTAGATAAGCAACCTTTCTTGATCAAACCAAGAGGTATAGGCTCCGATATTGGAACGGAAGCACAGTGGTACAACGTACAACGCTTTGCTGTCTATCTTATTTTTTTGTTACCTACGCAGCTACAAATTTTCAATTTCATCGAGGCGCTCCCCATTCCATCTCAGCGTTGATTTTCTGCAGTTTGGCCAGGGAGCAGCATGTAAAGCCGTTTGCTTCTCTCAGTACCAAATTTGGGCCTTTTTGTCGCTCAGCCCGACAACCAAGGCTCCTGTCCCTCAAGTAGTGCCCACCCCATCCACTCCTCCTCCAACGCATGCTCCTCGTCGTTGGAATCAGGACGACGACATTCCGTCGAGCTCCTCATCGTGGCATCGCATATATCCATTTCGCTTGTTGTTCGCTTTTCTCGACAAAATCCAAATTTCAAGACGTACGTCTGAGCATGCGTGTTGGTAGCTGCTTCGGAAAGGTAACTGTGGAAACTCAACATCAGTGGCAGTGGGGGGGCATTTAATGTTCATTTCAGGCTCAAGTTAAAGAGCTCGTCATGACACGGGCAACCACTTCTTGATTGTACAAACAGCATCACTTAGGCTCAGCTCCAATCTTTCGTCGCCCAGGGCACCAAAGCTGAAACAAGCTCAAGCTTTTTTTACAAGAACTAACTCGCCTAAATTTGATGTTGATCGAGAAGATATTCAACATCAGATGAATCCCTAAATCACAGTTCTACAACGCCTAGAAAGCCAGACAGCTGCCGGATCTGGTGAAGTCCCGATTGAATGCCCGGTTTACGGTCTGGCTTTTCACGTACTTCTTCAGGTCCTGGACGTGATTCTGCTTTGGGAACGCAATCGCGGAGGCGGCTCGTGCCATCATCGTGTCCTTGTGCCGCACTTCATACTGATCCGGCTGGGTCTGTGGACGGGTCGTGAAAAGAATACGTAAAAGTAGAAAGAGAGATGAAGTCCTCTCTTGCTTCAGGGTTTTCCACGAGTACGTAGCTCGCTCGGTTGGCAGAAGCGAGCCGAGTAAGATCGTACCAGAAAAAAAAAAAACATACTAATACTTTACTTAAGTACGAAGTAGTGCGGAGGTTTTCGCTCCTGCGGCGGGTTCAGGCGCTGCTGGGTCTTTACGATGGTGTGACTCCAAATCGGGTACCTATTTTTATTTGTTTTTATTTTATTTTCAACATTCGCATAAGACGGGCTGCTGGAATTGAAGAAGTGAGGACTTGAAAAATGGCCAGTATAGTTGTAGGCGTACGGATTCGACTTGGTTTTCTGGTCTGGACCGAACAGCAGCGAGCGTCCCGCATCATTCCACGCGGCCTTGTCTACCCTTCTATTGATGTCGTACCTTGGTGGCGGTGGAAGATCAAATACTTACTGTATCATGGTGGTGGGCAACGCAACACGTGTCCGTGTGATAAAAATATATTTAAAATTTTGACTCTGACTCATTGCTCTTGATGCTACTTACTTAACTTACATGCACAGGGATGCTGATGTGAGTTGAGTTGGGAGCGAAAATCAAAAAACCAATCAATGATGGTCGCACTTGAACAGTTGCTTGCAGACGAAGGAATGAAAAGCAACCACGAAAAATCGTACTGATCCGGCTCCGCAGTGGGTCGTATCTTTTCGCCCATGCCCGCCCACCAGACTCGGCTCGGGAAAAATCCCCCCGCCGCACATTTTTGAATCAGCTGCGCCGCTTGGGCGCTTTCCGACTTTGACATCTCGCTACTTTATGAAATGTAGGATCAAAAGATGTATTTTCCGAATGGAATCCAATTGGGCGGGTACGCGGTGGCGTCGAGGCCAAGGAAAACCTGGTAGCGTTCAAGTTCATCAGTAAGAACGGTGAAATATTAATCGGTGCACTCAGTGAGTGTGAGTCCCTCTCCCGGGGGCTGGTTCTAGTCGTAGTATGACCAGCTGCGTAGTCTCGTCTGGCTTGAAGATACTTAGCTCCCGTTTGCCGTTGC
>RXOD01004996.1:0-16593 GCA_005223375.1 Amoebophrya sp. AT5.2 | reverse complement strand
TGACTCCCGAAGGAGATCCAATAACATGGGAACGCGCTGCGGTTGGGTCTGTGGAATAAGACTGCGAAATAGAGTTTGAGGGAACTATCGCGCGATTTCCCAGGTAAGACGCTGTCGTGTACGCACATGGCACACGCAAAGGCATCACGTGGTGCCGCCAGGCGACTTGTCACGTCAACGGTCTACGCCCAAGGCCCGATGTTTCTTTCTAGGAGCCAAACAGAAGTACAAAAATGAGCCGGCTGTCCCGCCACTGAGCACAGCGCCTCCTTCTCCCTGCTCTGTTGCCAGCCTGAGGCGATGCGGAAGTCATTATCTGCCAGGACATCACCGCTTACGCAGCGCTGCCCTTGCGGACTGCGATCTTGGCAAGGACCGACTCGTTACAGGCAATGATCGCTCCACGGCCAACTATGTAGAATAAGACTGCGAAATACCAAGTGCGGGAACAAAAGCACTGGTTTCTGTCTATCCCACAGCAGCCGTAGCCATCAAATCGAATTATCACGGAGGCCCAAAGCCATAGTAATACCGGTGGTGGTGGCGGCTGCTCGTCCTCTTCGGCAGCCGCCGAGGATGGCCCATTTGCTGAGGAGGGCACTTCCATTTTCACATCCTCGTCCTTGGAGGCGGGAGCGGAAGACGCTATCGCGCCTTCGCCCATCAGCATCACGGAGACGTCGGACGCGTCGCCCATTATCGTCAGACCGAATTCGCGGGGTCTGTTCCTGTCGGTGTCGCCGTGTGCCGTTCGTGCGTTTGCGACGGTCAGCTCGTTGCACTTGGTCTTGGCGGGGCAAGGAACTGCGTTCGCCTACAGTAGTACTTCGCTCGGGATGATGCAGGTGCGTGCTTCTCAGCCCTGGCGACGCTCCGCAGCGAGTCTCCCGGACGTGTCGAGACAAGCAAAAATTCCCCTCAGGGACGTGCTGTCGCGAAGAACGGGGCGCTCACCATGATCATGCTGCGAAGTTCACTAGCAAATGCACGATTGGTGAAGATGGTGTCGCTGATTATACACGCCAAGGCCAGGTCTAGATGACGTCCTTCACGCAGCGGAAACAAAGCTAAGCCGCTTGCCTCTGCTACACCTACAGCTCACCTCAGCCTCAGAGCCGCTTGCAGCTGGTAGGACAAAAAATAGATGAGGTCCCTGGAAGATTGCGTTTTTGGAAGGATAAACTATGGTCTTTGTAATTAGGCTTTATTAGTCGGCCCGCACGCTGTTTTTAAAGATCCCTGGTCGCTCGATGTTGATTAGCCATGCAATCTTTTCAGTGACCGATTTCTGGATCGCGACTTTGAGTTGTTGAACATCAAATGGGGGCGCCCGCTTCTTCGCGTGCGCGCCGATGGGAGTGCGTCTATCAGTCGCACACGCCTCGAAAACATCTGTCGAAATCGCAATCCTCACATGCTGTTCATTTCTTTCCAAAATTTCTTGAGCTTTCTCCCTGTCCCCAAATAGAAATGAAGTGCTTTATTTTGTCCGCACAACCGAGAAAAAATTCAGTGGGCAGTGGGCACTCCCATCGCAATATTATGCAACATAAGCCGCGCCCAATCACCCTACTGCAATTAACAGCAACAGCAACTGCATCACAGTTAGTAAATCGAAGTCGAACTACAACTAGAACTATTCAACGACTTCTAGTAGCTAGTCGTCATTCTTCGGAAGGAACTATTTACCAAAGGAGTCAGTCGAGTCTAGAAGAGGTTTGTCCTGTAAAAATCAACTGGTAAAAAAATAGAAAGCGAAAAAAAGTTTGCGAGCGAAAATATCATTCTGGAGTACGAAGGTCCGAAAAGGGTTCGTGCTTGAAAAAAAAAACGACGCGCGCGCGAAATTTGTGGGTCGTATCAAATCGCGGCTCTGCGATATCGAGCTTAGCTGCGGTTTATCCATACATAAATTAAGTACGTCGCTTGACATGGCTTTCTGGGACGTAACACGGAAAGAAGCGAGCTGAATGGTCTCGGAATTCATGCTCTGTTCACGAGAAAGCGGCGCGCTTATCTCGAAATCCCTGAAGCCACCAGCTGCTGTGCGGCCGCGTAAAGAGACAAATCAGACGTAATCAAGTATTCATTTTTGAAGAGTAGTACGTTCCCGAAAGAGTTGGCGCTTGCAGTCGGAAAAAACGATGAATGACAGTCAGTCTCCGAGCGTGATGAGCCCCTGTAACCTCTAACAGATTTCCAAAATAGTGTCTCCAAAACAACTGCAGTATACACTATCGGTAATGACGCCAGGCCCTAGCGCCACCCGCGCTGCCGGCAAGGAGCTGGAAATATTCTGCCCAAAATAGTGTAATCTTCTATACGTTTGATACAAAGGAGGCGTGCGAGTGCGTCGCCCACGAAACGATCTGCCAGCTTTCAGCGCGTAGCGGAAAAAAAACCAGCAAAGGAGTGCTTACTGAAACACCTTGTCTCCAGGAACTCCAGGCTCTTGCGCACTCGGCATCTGCATCTGAGCAAAGCCAGACATTGTAATTGGCCCCATGCTCGTGGGTCCCATACCACCACCCGGAGCCCCGAACGGGAAGCCCAAGACCCCACCCCCACCGCACACAGCCTGACCACCCTGGAAGGTTGGCAGTATGTTGGTATCACGATGGTACGCCGCCGGCGCCCCGATAGTATTGCTGCTTGCAACTCCTGCGCTACCCCCAGCACCTGCAGGAGCTCCTAGCATGAGACTACCTGCTGTGCCGAGAGTACTGCTAGCGGTGGCCAACATGGCACCTCCGTCGCCACCAGGGTAGCCCCCGCCATTTATCATCGGATGCTGACAACTCTTCCCCTGCTGCGGTTGTTGAGGCTGCTGAGGAATAAGGCTCTGCTGCTGCTGCTGCTGCTGCTGCTGCTGCGACCGCTGGGCCTGGGGGAAAGCTTGCGGCTGCTGCGCAAAGCCCGCCTGTTGAGGCTGCGGATGTGTACTCTGGAGGGCCGGCGGAGGCCCCGTATTCATGTGAGCAGGGTGACAAGCGGAAGAACTCCCTGGGTTGTACGATGCCGCAGGCCCTTGGTGACGATTCCCCGCCAGCGTCGAGTTGTGCTGAGGCTGAGAAAACTGCTGCTGGCCGCTGCTCGGCTGCACGGAGCCGGTGTAGGTGCCGACACCGCAATTTTGGTAGCCCATTCGATCCTGCGCAGGTGGTTGGGATTGTTGAAAGGACGAGGGTGCTGCCGCTGTGCGCTGCTGCTGCTGCTGTTGCTGCTGCTGCTGCAATTGTGGTTGGTTCCCCACTTCCGGCTGACCTGCGCCGGACGCCGCAGCGCCCCAGTTACTGGTACTGAGGCCGATTAACTGCCCGACGACATCTGAGTCTGCATTTCCTCGAAAACTGTTCGGCGCGCCACTTGCGGAGGAAAACCCAGCTTGCGACTGCCCGAAGCCTTTCGTCGACTCCCAGCGCGGCGTTCCTGTCGTGCCACCGTGGGCACAGAAAGTCCCCTTCGCCCCTTTGTGGTTTCCGCCGGTGCTGCTGGCACCGACGTTGCCTTGAGGATGCGCACTCATGTTCATTCCCGTGTTCCCTCCTTTACTGCTCCCGTAGGCCGGCAAGGGTGGCGGCAAGGGCGCACCGCCCGGTGTAGGCCCGAAGCCCGTGCCCGGCGCACACGCACCCCCTCCAGCATTCCCGAAGCCAGACGGGCCCGCCCTCCCTCCACCCATTCCGTACCCCGGCTGCCCGTGCGCCCCTGGAGTTCCATGCCCCCCCTTGTTAAAGGCGCTCCCGTGATCCCCTGGTCCTCGCGCGGAAAAGTTCTGCTGCGGGGGTTGGTGATGCCGCTGCCCCGTTCCTTTTGTTCCGCCTTGCTCGCTGTAGCCCGTCGCATTCGTATGCGAAATAGTGGCAGCGCCATCAAAAATCGTTTTTCCGCATTGATTTTGATTGTACGGCGCGGCGTGGAAGGAGCCATGCGCCGACCCTGCGCTATGCTGCTGCAGCTGCTGGCTGTGGTGCGGTGCGCCGTTGTAGGTGGTGTAACCGCCCCCTCTCGGTCCTCCCGGAGCCATCATCGCCGCGTTTTGGTCTGACTGGTGCGGGTGGATTTGCTGCTGCAGCGTCGCGGCCATGAGGTCCGGCGGCCCAACGCCCCCCGCACCTCCTCCGACGCCTCCCCCTACCCCGGCATGGTGGTACACAGACTGCGCGGCGGCCGCGGCGAGGGCGACACCGTTTGCGCTCAGGGGGTGCGGCACGTGCTGGGGATGTCTCGCGGGGTAGAAACCCGGATGCGGATGGGGCGCCACCGGCACGGGCGGCGGGGGCGGCAGGTTCAGGTTTAGCTTCAAGTTCCGCTGCCCGTTGCCGCAACTCGTCTTCCAGATCAAACCTCCCCCGGTCGACCCGTACTTCGAGTTCGAGCTGGGAGTACCAGTAGTACCCACCTGTCGCGGCTCCGCACTCCTTGCGTCCCCATTCTCGTCACCGAGCTTCGCCTCCTGCTGCGCAGTGGAACATGCGCTGCCTCCTGCATCGTCCGCGATTCCACCGCCTTCCGACGGCTCTGCCTTCGTCTCCGCACCCCCAGAGGGGCCTGCAATTTCTCCGCAACTTTTTCGCGAAGCGCAATTTTTCGCTTCTCCGGCAGCAGCCGCCTTCTTGCAGGGTGAGTTCATCACGTCCACTCGCATGCGCATTACGTCCCGCAAATAGGTCTCCAGCCCCGCGTCCAACTGATGTGCATTGTTCTTCATTTTCAGGCTTAGCATCAAGCATTTGGATTTAGCAACATTACACTGTATACTACTACCTTTTGCGTAGCGAGGACTTGTTCGTTTTCGAAGAGCTCCTTGATGAAGTTCATATTGTTCGCCATCAGTGTCACTTCCGGATCCTGGCGGCAGTAGTCGCTGGCCACCAGCTCCTTCCACCCGTCAAACAACGTGACCGCTTGGACTGGTTTCTTCCTGATAGTATCTGAAGATGTTGCGCCTCCTGTTGCGGCGTCTTCGGTCGGCACGGCACGTCGGCACTCCGCGGCGGCATCCGCCATCGTCACGTCGTGGTCTCCTGCGGAAGTAGGGGAAGCGTCAATTCCATTGTCAACATTTCCACCATCGCTGTTCTTTTCCGCCGAAAATTCAGCTGCGGCAGATGCCTTCGGACGTCGGTAGCACCAGACGCGATTTTTGAGAGCGATCGTGATCACCATGGCCGCTTGGATCAGGCTCAACGGCGCCGACGTGGGCGCCCCCGCGAGGACGTGTTCCTGCGTCTGGTCGATCTGGTGCAGTAGCAGCAAAAAGAACCGCTTGTCAATCTCCACCGCGGGCAGAGACTTGCGGTAGAAAGCCTGCTTCTGCAGAAAGCTCTGCGTTTGCTCCCGATTCTTGAACAGCGAGGAGTAAAACAACTTGCGCTTCGCACCCAGAAGAAACGCCTTCGAGTACGGCTTCGGGGGCGCAGCGGCTTCCGGCTGTTTCGTGCTGTTGTTCATCGAGGAAGTACGATCCTCCTCCGCTTTCTGCTTCTCCTCTTTCACCGCCGTGCCGGAAGCCGCTCCTGGCCCCCGAACGGAACTCGCTGCTGTGCTCGAGGACACTGCAGAATCCGCGCTACTTTCTGCACTGCTGAGGCGTCCGCTCAATTTTGCAGCTGTCGCACTTGTTTCCCCTTCTCCTACCGCTTCTTCTTCGCCCTCAGTAGTTTTACCACCACCTTCGAGGAGGTTTCCGCCGTCAGAAATTTTCGGCTTTGATGCCCCACTCTCAGCGGGATTCCCCGCACAGCTCGAAACCACCGCAGGGGCGCTCGCAGCTACGTCGGGCGAGGCAGCACCAGCACTGCCATAATCGGGGTCGCCCGGGGAGCTCGGAGTGAGTAGGTTCCCCTTTCGATCCACCGGACAGGACTGACACCCACGGGGATTCCCGGGCGGCTCTATACTGGGCGGCGGCGGCAGCGGCGTCAGTGTCAAATGCTGCGTTTTGCTTTTGCTCTTGTTCACGTTTATGCCCTGCTTCTCTTTCGTCCCCTTGTCGCTCGAAGTCGATGATGCCCTTGCGGCCGTTCTTCCTCCTCCGGCTGCACTACTAGATCCCACCTGCTGCGGCGCCAGCGGCGGTTCCGGGGGGCTGGTCTTTGGCGGGATCGGTCGCTGCTCCGCCTCCAACCTCTGCTCATCTTCGAATTGTCTGGCCATCTTCATCTGCGCGGCCTTCTGCTGCGCTGCCGCGACCGCCGCTGCAGTGGAATTCGAGCCCGGTCCCCGCGCCGCGGCCGCCCGTTGGTGCGCCTCTGAGATGGCCGCTGCCAGCGGGAAGGTTGGCGCGCCTGGAACCGGAGGATATTGGGAAGGACCGACGCCGCAAGTGGGGTGTTGCAACGCCACGGGACAAGCACTTGTAGTGCTGCTGGTAGAGGCATTATTAAACCCCACCTGCTGCTGATGTTGTTGCTCTTGCGCTTGCCCACTCGGTAGCAGTCCGGCCATCTGCAACTGCGCCGCATTCAGCATGTCCTGTCCGGGCCCCATGTTGGAAGCAGGCTGAGCGGGTGGAACCACGGCTGGTGCAGGGGTTCCCGCAACAGCACATGGAGGCGCAGCCGCACACAGGGGCGAGGGAATCGCATTCCGCAACGACTGGTACAGTTTTTGGATTTGCTGGGTGGCAATCGTGAGCATCTGCCCCATGTTCGATTGACCAACGCGGTTGAATTGCCGCATATCTTCGGTATGTTGCTGGTCAAAGTTCACCAGCGTCACCAGCGGACACTGCTCCCGCGTCCCGAAACGGCTCACCCCGTCCGAGAAGGAAAACCTGGCGAGAAGTAGCCGCGAGGGAGTCCGAAATAAGTCTTCAGGCTATGTCTAGCCGAGGTCCGATGGTGATCTGCGCGAGCCACGGAAGTGCCAATGAATCAAGAGTACCTTGCAAACACCGTGTGTAAGAGCGACGCGAATTCCATTGCACAGTTCGGCGGAATGCGGTTGCGGTCTAGGTGCAGGCAGCAGGGGGCGAAGGTCGAGCTGGGCGTCGTCGCGTTGAAGGAAGCCCCGCCGAGTCCCACCGGATAAAGGTGCGGCAGGTACCCAAACACCAACAGCAGCGAAAACGCCCCCAGCGGCGTCACTTGGTTTCCGGTCAAAATGATCTGCTCGAAGGGCTCGGCCTTTTTTTTGTTTTGAAGCGATGAGCTGGCTATCATCACTGCTTCGCACGACATCGTATGAATCTTCTGCCGGCTGCTTTTATCTAGAGCTACTTACTTATCAGCAGGTCCTCCTACAGGTACGCCGCTCGTGGTCGTACTTCTACTTATCACAGCTGCAGCACCAGCAGCAGCAGTACGATTTTCGCTACTGTAGTCCTCACCTGCAGCAGTATGATTTTTGCGAGGTACACCAGCGCCACGTCACAGATCCGGTTCTGCCGGAGGTTAATTCGCTTCACGCTGATCTTGTTCAGGACCAACAGATCGCACAGCTGCTGCAAATTTTCCGGTCCCATCCCCTTGTTCGCCAGATCCAGCTCGTCGATCACGCCGCCGTACGAGCTTGTTAGTGGCCCAAAATTCAGCATCGGCGAAAGTTGCGGAGGTGGGCCGGGATGCTGGGATGAAGGTTGTCGGGTGGAAAAGGAGGGCTGGGCGTGGGCCGACGGGGGAAACTGGTTGTTGCTGCCGCCGCAGGCCTGATTCAGCGTCGAGTGGCCGTTGTAACCGAGCCCTGGGTGCTGCATCGGCGCCAGCGAAGGCGGGGGACCTGATTGAATCACAAAAGCAATTCACAGTACAAGGAGAAGGACCACTCAATTGGTGCTTATAGCGGTGAGAAGATCAGTTCTGCACACGAAGCGATGGCAGATCAAGAAAGGCAAGGTGCTTCTGGCGTCGCCGCAACGTTGAAATACCGTCGAAGGCTCCCATCGATGGCTACGTACGTAGGGCGTTGACGGTGCTGCAGACAATGATGGATTCAATGCGAATTCCTGTATCTATCGCGAGCGGTGAAAATCCTTCAAAAAGGGAGCACCAACACAAACAAAAGCAAACAGCGCGCTACTACAAATTTCATGACAAATCTTGCGTGCAGGACTGGCTACCACCTTCCATTGTGCGTTCCGCTACCTGTCTCTCACTTCTTTTCTTCCTCTCGGCTGATTTCCTGCCTTTTCTTCCTCTCGTTTGTTTTCCTCCGAGATGCTTTTGTGGCCACTCCTAGCTCGGATCACATACCTCTTCGATTTCTCTCACACCTGTGCTGCTCTACGTGCTTTTTCGCCCGTGAACATGGCCAGCGCGATGCCTCTCCCGTTGCATCCTTCCCGTTCCCTCGCCGGCTTCGCCGCTTCCACGTGCTTTAAATATGCGTTCCCGGCGTTTCGAAAATCAGAATCACGCTGGCAAGTGCTTTCGATACAGGTAGGTAAAAAAGTAGTTCGCTGGATGAATCCGAATCGTGATCGATTTGATGATGGTGGTCGTTCTCAAAGAATCTGAGCTATCAGAAAAGCTGAGTTCAGAAGTTTTGGTTCTTCAGAATAGGGCAGTGGCTCCTCTTCTTCACGGTTTCAGCCTAAAGATGTCGCGCGTCGTGTGGTATCAAGGATACGTACTGCTTGTAGTGGCAAAAGCAATCCCAGGCTACTAAGAGAGCCGATGGTCGGCTCCTGCTCGGGTCATCGTATGCCGCTACACAGTTGGTCGCTGCAGAGCACAAGCAATTGCGGTAAAAAACGTAAAGCTTGTATTTGCACTTTACGGGGTCTTGTTCGGGGAGCAACTATCATGCTCATTGTGCGACAATTTCTGCTCTGGTTCCTGGTCAAGATTGCGTATGCGTAGGTACAACTGTTCTATATCAGATGTTCATCTGTATGTGCTGGAATGGTGACGAAGCATAAGCAACAATGGCCGCTAGATCAGGGGCAGCGTAAAAAACAAAGGCGGCGCGGCCTGTCCCCCTACCCCCGTTCCTTCATTGTTTATACTTACTCCCGCGATCGTGGTCGCGCTCGTGCCACGTGGATCATGTGCGCGTTGAGTCGTGGTCGAAGCACCCCTCCCCGACGTTGAACAAAGTGTAGTAAGTATCGTTGTTGTATAGGATCTTTCGTGCAGAAAGTTGATTTTCACGTAGTACAGCGGTAGATGAGAATCTTCGTGTTCGTAAAAAAGCAGCTACTAACTTATGGCCATGGTGCGTGTGCGTGCAGCCTCTCACTGCTGGACGTTGACTCTGTATGAGAAGGCATCGTCCGTTTCCATGATTTCCTTGATTGGAAGGAGCTGGCACCGCACACCACGTTCCCAAACCGTGAAGCGCAGCTGATCACTGTTCTCGTCCTGTTATGGTCATTTGGGTTTTGTTAACTATAACTTTCTCCCGCAAAATAAAGATAAAAGTGAACACAGGTATAAAAAATCGGTGAAGTAGATAATCACAATTTACCTTTGAAAGCAGTTCTTCGGCTCCCTTGGGCCCCCCCGTTTGCGACGGGTTCTGTCGGTTGCCTTTCCCGTATCCCCCCGTCTTTGTCGTGTAGACCAAGACCTGCTGCGCACACGGCCCGGATGTGAGCAAATCCACCATCCCGGCGGCGTCCAACTGACCCAGACTGAGCGTAAGATACCGCCTGAACCGCACCCGCGCTTCGAGCGTCCCGTACACTACCACCGCGGTGCGCACCGTCTGCTCCCCTGCCGCGGAGGGTGCCCCCCCGATTCCGGTAGACGACGTTGTTGTTCCCCCGCCTGGCGTTACCCCTCCCGGCGTATGGGGTGCAGCTGCCGAACTCGTTCCGGCGCCGCGTGGGGACGCGTCGGGAAGAGCTTGCTGTTGGTGGTTCTGGGCGTTCTGCGAACTGCTCGCGGTGGAGTGTTTGCTGCTGGAGGAGACCACAGTCGTGCTCGCCTGCGAGAGAGAATTCTCCGCAAAGGAACTGGAAGAGCCCCCGCCCCCGCTCGACGTGAGCGTCAGCGCCGCCGATCCTACGACCCCGGTGGCCTTTTCCAGGAGCGCTTTCCGCTGCGCAAACCAGTCCTGTGTGTGGCCCTCCACGTGCAGCACGTCGATCGCCTTCCCCTCGCTGACCAGCGACAGAAACCCCTTGTCCAGCGGCCGTTTCTCCTCGAAGAACATCTTGGGGAGCTCCTTCAGCTTCGGCAGAATCAAACTGTCCTCCGTGCCGGGTCGCGGTCGCGCGGACACGCCAAGGCGGTCGTAGCCGTTCCCGAGCAAATCTTTGATCTCCGGGGGAGACACAACCGTCGCCCCGGAGGAGGCCTTGCCCGTGGGGTCGGCGACCTGCTTACTGTTTTTGCCCCGCCAGTCCCGCTGGTTGTTCTGACGGTCAGCGCCGTCCGTGAACAGCCGAGCCGTCTGCTTGGAGATCTGCGAGTGAGTGGAATTGAGGCGCGATGAAATTCTGGTAGATTGATGCTAATACATATCAACAGCTGCCAGAACTTTGCGAAAGGCTGGAACTGCCACGACCATCTAGTGCGAATCCGACAGCGGTTTCAAAAAGCTCTACTGTCGACCGGCATCGAGCACAAATTTCAAAGTCTCTTTTTCCAGGAAGCGTCCAAGTACGTTCGAATCTGTCGGCGCGACCTCGTCGTTTCCCTTTGCTTTGTCGCGATTACGCACCACGAGCAGGTAGTACTCCTTCCTGGGACCGGATTGTCTCATACACGGAAACACCGCCAGCTGTAAAAAGCGTTGAATTTTGGACATCATAGATACAGCACCGTCGATGTGGAGCTCGCAAGCGCGAAGCGACCACCTTCGACATTCCTCACCAAGCACGAATTTAGAGTAACTTTTCAATTGTTGAAAGAACATCGGTACGCGAACTTCGAATTCTACCGTTTTTTTGAAGAAGGTCTCCATCTGTGAGATGCCGTTGGGTGTTTTCAGCGGGTCTGTGGTGCCCAGCTTCACTAGTTCCGGCCTGAGATCCGCTGCCACGTGGTGCACCTCTGGCAGGGAAAACACGTCCGCCACTTCCAGGTGCTTCGCCGGCGACTGGCTCTGCAACCGGAACAACGCGAGCAGTAAGCGGCCCCGGCGCCGGTCCTGCCGTCTCCCTAGTAAAGCAAGCGGCCAGCGCGGCACGTCCTTGCGCCAGTCGGGCCAGTTCCCGGGCGTCACGATCTTGCACCCGCAAACATGCTGCATCAATTCGACCTGGCGAGATCGATTCAATTGATGTAGCGAGTGTTTTTTGAAGCTGATAATTATTTTCGTCGGGAAGTCGCATCCATGGCTCCAGAGCCTATGTCACTTTGGTCCGAAGAAGATGAACAAGAGGACAGACGAAAAAATACTACAGTCGATTCCAGCTTTACAAGGAAGAATCTTTTCAATACCTTATCCACATGTTGTGAGTTTCCCGCGACGGTTCTGGATCCCGAGCTCCCGCCCGCGCCGCTGGTGCCCGGCGGGGCTCCTCCTGCGTCCGCCCGGTTGTACAGAAAGTCAAGTTCCTCCCACCGCAGCCCTATTCTGTCCATCCCGTACTGCTCCACCACGCACTCGTGGCTGAGGGACGCGTGCGCGACCTGGTCCGCGTCTTGAAATTTGCAGGCGGACACCGCGGTTGGCAGCTTCGTCGCGGCCATCTTCCACCACTCGTGCCGGCTTCCGGCGTACCGATGCGTGTTATTTCCGCCCTTGGTGGTCGTCTCAGAGGGATTGCTATTGCTCTGCCACAAAACGCCCTCGCTAATGTTAAAAGCACTCAGCTCCAAGGCCTCGAGCTGTGGAGCCTGCTGCAGCGTGCAGAAATGCTCGCGGAACAAGTTAAACTGCACGCCCTGCTGCCGGCTGATCGGATCGTCTACCGCGGACGTCTGGCCACGTTTACCGCCTTTGCCTTGGTTGTTTTCTTTGCCGCCGGAGGAAGAGGAGCCGCCGTCTTTCCCGCCGTTACCTTTGGCGCTGTCTTTGCCACCAGCCTCGCTCCCGGCTGGCTGCGATGGTTGCGTCGAAGAACTGCCTTTGCCGTCTGCCTTCGCTGATGAATTCGGCTGCTGTGCAGCCGCGTTGCCGCCCTTTCCGCCTCCGGATTTGTTGGTGGTTGAACCGGTTGCGCTGGCGCTATCCTCTCCTTCTTCGCACGATTTCAAAGGCGCGGTCGACGACGTGGCTCCGCCGGCGCCCGAGACTGCACCGAGCGCACCATTGACACTTGACGACGCTCCGCCCGGCCCGTCTTTTGAGCCGCTCACTGGGACCGCCGAACTCGATGCTGAGGGCGTGTTCGGGTTTGTCGCGGCTGCTTGATTGTTCGGATGATGAAATGCCCCACCACCCACAACAGCATCCGCACCCCCCGCGGGAGACACACCGGCCGAGAATTTCACCGCCTGGCCCGCAGCCACCGCCGCGGCGGAGGGGCGGCTGGCGTCGGTGTTTCCCTTGTACCAAGGAGCGCGCTTCACGGACGAGTTGGACGTGCTCCCCGTCTGCTTTACAGAATTGAGAACGATGGGGGACACAACGCTCTCGGGAGGCGGCTGGGTGCTGCTATCCGGCGCTCCAGCGCCTGATTGGGCGGACTGGAGCTCGGAACTACCGCTGCCAGGCTGCTGGCCCGCGGCGGAGGAAAGCTTGGAACTCGTCTGCCCGCCGTTGGCTGCCGGCGGCAGTGGCGCAGCGCGAGGGGTCTCGACCGGAGTCTGTTTTATTGCGGAAATAGGGGCTCAATGAGATGCGAAGTTGTGGTGCGTTCAAATTGAGATTTTTTTACTGCCTTCCAAAACTACAGGTGATTTCCATTACGTTATTGCACAACTTTTCCTGGAATTTATTAGTGTACCATTTGCCCCTTGCCCTTCTGCGCCGCACTTGGTCCTTCTGGCCTTGCGGTACTTCCCTCTGCCCGGGCGCTGGTGTTCTCAGCTGCACTACTCGGCGCTTCGGTCGGCTTAGACGAGCCTGTGGTGGTTTATCGTTATTCGGTCAAAAATCCATAAGGTTCACTACCTCTACGCCTGGTATGATGAAGTTCCAATTCTAGTATTTGTATTTCAGGATGCACACACGACACAACTTCCGATGACGCCACATGCAAAATTTATTTGTTCCCAGTAGAGTTTCTACCTGCCGCACCTGCTGGTCCCGCCGGCCCAGTGGGGCCCTCGCTCCCACTGGAAGTCGGCAGAGTTTTAATCAACGCTGCCAGCCCCTCGAGACACGGAGTTTCCGCCTCTGCGTTTGGAGCGGTGCTCGACGACGCTGCGGCGCTGCCAGTGGCAGCTGCCTCGGTACTAGAGCTCCCTGTCGCTGCGCCACTGGCTGATGTGCTGTTACCCACAGCAGCTCCACCTCCAGAGGGCCCAACAGACGAGGACGCCCCCCCTCCCTGTTGCTGTTGATTCGTCGCCCCTCCCTGCAAATTGCTGTTCGCTGGATCCCCGCCTCGCCACGTTTTGTCTTCTGCTTCTTTCCACTGCTCGTTATTGCGCCAGCTGTTACTGCCAAATCGCGCCTGAGCGCCGTATCCCCGCCCCTGCTGGCTACCCATGCTGTTGTAGCCGCCTGTTGTTTTGGAATCGGTAAACAAATTGGTTGCGGGAGTAAACATGGCCACTGCCTCTGTATCGACGTGCTACCGTCAAATGTGTTTTGGCCCTTGTTTCATCACATCTGTAGCTTGAATTAGAAAGTCTCACCTCCTTTTCCGCCTCCGCCCTGATGCTGGTTGTACCCGCTTTCTCCGTAGCCACCATGCTGCTGCCCGTACCCCCTCGTGTTCGGCATCGGTGGCGGGTTCGCGCCCCCCAAGCCGCCCATCGAAGAGGATCCTCCGTGTTGCTGCGCCGCGCCCGGTGCGTCACCTCCACCGACCGCGTGTGGGTTCGTGGAGCTGGTCGCCGGTAGACTGGCAAACTCGGCCGCCATGCGCTGCGTGGCAGCGTAGGCAGCGTCCCGGTCCACGTACTCCCCTGTGGAGGACGAGCCTGGGTTCGTCTGCTTGGAGCCCTGGTGACTCTGCGATCCACTCATCCCTGATTTGGAGGCGCCGTAGTTATTCATGCCGCTGCCTTTCATTCCCGCGCTTCGGTTCATGTTCTGGTTGTAGCCGCCCCCTCCGACCTGACTCTGCGCGCCCGCGCCGCCGCCGTAGCCGTGGTCCTGACCACTGGTTTGCCCGCTGTAAGAGCGGTCCTGGCGGTTGGTGTACTGGCCTCCATGCCCGTACCCCTGGTTGCCCACGCCTCCGCCGCCCATCTGACTGTTCCAGTTGTTGCCGCCCATTTGCTGGGAGCTCATGCCCTGATTCCCCGCGTTGCTGTTGGTTCCGCCATAGTTGTTACCGCCGCCATAAGCGTTGTTGCCGTACTGCCGCTGCGGGTGGTTCCCAGAGACACCGCTTTGGTTGCCGGCCTGGTGATGATACCCGCCAGCGGCAGTTCCGTGCCCTTTCTGGTGCGCGTTGTTGTAGCCACCCTTGCTCGCGGACGGCGGCGGATTGTTCAAATTGTTGCGCGGACCGGAGCGCCAGTTGTCCTCTATGGAAGGCCGGTTCTGCATGGCAGTTCGGTCTTGATGTGGCTGTTGCATGCTCAGGTTGTTGCTCATGCCCTGCCCCGAATTCGCATGCTGGTTCATGTTGCCCATGTTGGGGCCTTGATTCTGCTGCCCGTGATTTTGCTGCCCGTGATTCACCTGCGCCTGGTTTCCGTAGCCCTGAGTCGCTATGTTATTGCCCATGCTGCCGTGCTGCTGCTGCTGGGTCCCGGCGTTCATCTGATGGTTCTGCTGCATGCCGCCTTGGCTCTGATTCGCGCTGTAGAGATTGTTGTCGCCACCACCGCCAGAGATGGTCGTGTGCTCACCGATACTGTTCTGGCGCATCACCTGCACGCCCTGCTGTGTATTTTGTTGTCCCATCATCTGCCCGGCCGGAGCGCCGCCGGCAACGGAGCCAGCGGCCCCTCCCATCCCTGCGGCGAATTGCTGCTGCGCGATGCCAGCACCTTGGCCCCCCGTCTGCATGCCCGTCTGATTCGCGTTTATTCCCAGCGCGCCCATCCCTGCTGCGCGGTTATGGGCCTGCTGTTGCGCCTGCTGCGCTACTTGTTGCAGCGCCGCGGCTTGCTGCGCTGCCCACTGTTGCTGTTGCTGCGTGAGCTGCTGCTGCGGCGTGAGCTGCTGGGGTTGTTGTTGCTGCTTCATCTGCGACTGAATCTGCTGGAACGCACGGATTTCGTTTACGCATTGTTGGAACTGTTCGGGGGTCAGCTGGCGCTGCGCCAGCCAATTCTGCTTCTGTTGCGACAGCTGCTGCATTTGCTGCTCGACCGTGACCCCCCGATTCTGCGCCAGCTGCTGGTGCATCTTAATCATGCTCGGGTCGTTGCCGTACGCCAGATGGAACTTAAGCCCCTGGTCCTGCTCGCTTACGATCGCCTGGTACACTTGCGCAGCCAGCGCCGACACTTGTACACTTGCGGCGCCGACGCCCTGCTGGCCTACTTGCGCCTGGATTTGCTGCTGCATCTGTGTGAGGACGTAGTGGTTCTGCTGCTGCTGCTGCGCCAGCTGTTGTCCCTGCTGCGTCATGTTCTGCACCGCGCCGGCGAGATGCTGCTGCACCATACTCGTTCCGGCACTTCCCAGTTGCTGCTGCATCAACTGCTGCTGCTGCTGCTGCTGCTGGCCCATCTGCACGGCATTTTGCTGATTGATCTGATTCTGCTGCTGCTGCGTGCCGCCGACAACCGACGCTTGGTTGATGCCGCCGACCATCATGTGATGCTGGCCAGCGCCCTGCCCTTGCTGCTGCGCGAGGAGGTTCGTGCCCGCCATGCCGCTCATACCATATTGGCTCACCATCTGGTTTCCAGCACCACTGCCCATCTGATTTCCGCCGGCGTTCTGTTGCGCGCCCGCAGCCTGCATCAGGTTATTTCCCTGCTGTATCATCTGACTTTGCTGCTGGCCGGCGTTCATCATCTGATTGCCGGCAGCGCTGCCGCCCATCGCGGCGGACATGCTACCGGTGACACCCGCAGCGGACATCGCGCCCCCTGTCTGCGACACTTGGAAAAGGCCGTGGGTGGGAGCCCCGCCGGCCTGCGAAAAGGAATTAGCGGAAGCTGCTTGAGCCGTTGCGGTGGCGGGATACGTCGTAAGATGTTGGCCCATGCCGAGGTACTGACCCTGGTGCGGTTGGTTTTGCTGCTGCTGCTGCTGCGCGTTTTGCATCATTTGGTTGGCCCCAGCGTACGGGTTCGCGTTTTGAGTATTTCCGAGATTCTGGGCATTCTGCGGCTGCTGCCCCATCTGTGCATTCATCTGGCCCATGGCACCAGTGTGGCCGCCCTGCCCCGGAGCTGCATACAGGTTCTGCTGCGGAGGTTGCCCACCTTGTTGCGCAGCGCCTTGCGGAAGATGGGGGGCGGTACCTGTTTGATTCACATTCAGCATTTGGTTCGCGCCGACTCCCTGCTGTGTCGCCGTACCCTGCGGAGCGTTTTGCTGCCCAGGAACCGCAGACCCCGCGGTCGCCAGTGCGGCACCAGCCGCGTTCGTTGTGCCCACTGCCTGGGCGGTGCCGGTATTCGCTCCCCCGGCGTTGAACACGTTGTAGGCCCCGGCTCCAGCGGCAAGCGGCGGACC
>RXOD01004995.1:0-16612 GCA_005223375.1 Amoebophrya sp. AT5.2 | reverse complement strand
AAGTTCCACCTCCACCGGATGCAGCCGGCGCATACGCGAACTATGCTGCCCAACAAGTTCCACAACAACCCCCGCTCCCGCAACAGCAGGATGTAACCGGCGCATACGCGAACTATGCTGCCCAACAAGTTCCACAACCATCCCCGCTAGGCGGGAGCCTGCAGCAGATTGCTGTCCCCATTCCGGGCACAGGTGTCACGGTTGCGCAGCAGGTACAAGATCACGGCGCCCAGGATTGTCGTTGCCTGTCGTGGGAGAGACTTCGCGAGATGCTTTATTTGGAGAAGTCGGACGAGGCGAACAACAACAACCTCGGTGCCACGCCTGATCCTGATGAAGCTAGTAATCTAGAACTACACGCAGATAATGCTGTGGCGGGAGCGGTTCCACAGGTTCCGGGTGCATCTGCATCTGCATCTGGCGGAGTGGCGCCAGGCGACGAGGCGAGCGGAGGGCCGCCAAAAAAACACTCCACGAGCGACATAGCGGCGGTAGCGAGCTTCGGGTATAAGGAACCCGGTTTGACCATTCCCGACGACTACGTGTTGAAGTGGGACATTCAGACCAAGGACATGGAGAAGCGAACAGACGCGCTGAAAGACAGAGGAGGGCCGATGGAGCTGTCGCCCCACTTTGGCTCCTTCTGCAATGCGTGGGATATGCCGCAGGCGAACTTCGGCGTCGCGACGTACGACCCCGGTTGCACCACTGCAGAACGCATAGCACAACAGCCTTCATGCCTGCAGACGTTTTGCTAGGCCGCGGCGATCACAGATAACATCTACTGCATCGGTTGTTGTCGTTGTCGAGAACGCGGCAGCAAATACTTTTCACCTCGCGAAATAGTCAAAATTGCCTGCCGCCCAGGTAACGACGACAGCACGACCACGCTCCTAATGGCACACTCTCCGCTACGGTGCCCCCGACACCGCTGCATGATCTGTCGCGTGTGCTTAGAATTTATGAGCTAGAGATGCAGACGGGCGCATCAGATGCGTCCATGGCTGCTGTATTGTGATGCGCTCGAAGCGATGCAGGATTGTGCGTGAGGACGAGCAGTCTAAAAAAAAGTGCAGATCCAGCAGAAATTGATATTCAACGTAGATAGATAGATAGATAGATTTATACCGGGATGACAAGAACATCAGTGGCGAACGCTTGTCATCATGTGATCGCTTGTAACTCAGCTACGTGGACCCTTGTCAATGCGACAAGAAGGACGTGACCATCACCGCACAGTTTGCCTGGGTCGAATCGGGAGAATCAAATGAAGATCCGGCGGCTACGAAACGTGCGAACCGCCATGCGAGTAAGGCGAAAGCGCTCGCCTTCAGCTACCAGACTTGCTCCCGATGCTCTGAGAGAAACGTCGACGAATGCAAACAGTACACCAAGTGCATGGTCTATCAAGATCTTTCCATCTTCGTCTGCGTCATTTCAACAATGCATTTTAGGCGACGGCGGCCCTTTGGCTTTGAGCCCACTCCGCTAGGGTATCCTCGTGTGGATAGCGGTCGCGCTCCCCGCTCGCGACTAAAAAATCTGCCAGTTGCCGGGGTCTCGAGACGGGAGGCAAGTTGGGCCTCCTTTGCTACAAGGGCTCGCAAGAGGGGACTAAGGAGCTACAACTTGCTCGAGGGGGGGGGCTAGCATCGGCGCCTTCGGCGTGCTAAGGCAGGGACTGTGAACGTCAAGAGGGGGCACCAAGGTGACCCCCAATCAACATCCCGGGTTGGCTAAAGGAAGCAGTCGCAGCAAACGTCCAATGCTGTTGCTGCTGCAGCTGCTGCTCCTTCTGTGCATTCTTCCTTCGTAGATGCGAACGCGAAGCCACTACGCTGCTGCTGGGCGTTCTTCCTTCGTGGCTGCCACTTGCCTTTTTGGCGCACTATACTACTTGTTTCGAATGGCGCAGAGATAATGGCCATAATGTCGACGAGAATGGGAAGTGCCGTGATGCGGGGTTAAGCGACGAGGGTTGATTTGCTTACTTGTCAGATTGATTCGATGTTGAAATGACGCCAACGTGGGCTGAAGTGCTTCACCTTGTCGTGGTCAACGTCAACAATATGCAGCGTCTAAAACGGACCGCGACGCTCTTGATTAGATTTTAGCTAGGCGAACGCGACGATTTCATTCAATTGATTTATGTCGTGGTTTTTGTCGGTGCGTGGGTAGCGAGGTGTGATGAGTATACCATACGTCACGTCGTGTGCGTCGTGTCTTGCTCTTGTTTAGAAAATCTAAACTGACTGCTCTAGTATCACTTAGGTTCACGCACACGAACCCACTGGAAGAAGTAGAATAAGAAAGATGCATATACATTGCTCCTTAGACCAAGGTGAGGTGGTCGTTGGAACGCGGGGCTCATCTGGCTCTCAGCCTGACAGCATCCACATCCAGGATCCATCTGACAGCGCCCCGCCTCTCTGTAATGCGTACCACGCTGTTCATGGACGAGCGATGTGCGACTCACAACTCGAAGGAAGGTTGCGACACGCAACCTTCGTGCAAGTTTACGGTATTAGGACGGTGCGTCCCGAAAACTCCAGCGGAAAAACGCAAGGACTGGGAATGCCCGAACCAGAGCACGTGGCTCCGAAAGATGGCGCTCAAAGATGTGGAGAGAGTCCAAGCGGAGGTCACCGCTGCAGGTACTCCCGAGCCAACAGTTCATTTATTTTTTCGTCAGGAGAAGTAGAAGAAGAGTTTGCAGCGTTGTTGAACTGGGTAGGGATCGGTCTTGATATAGTGAACAGTTTGCAGAAGTATCATGTTTTTTTTATTATAGCTGCTTATTATACGTAGTACTAACATCAGGCGCCAGCAAGATAACCGATCCGGCATTGGTTTATAAGGAGACCACGAGGCTGCCGTGGATACGACCGTCTCGGCAGCGCCACTATTCGCCGGCGAATTGTGCGGTCCCAGAATTGTCGGCGTCCGCGGATGTGCTGAATCAGTTTCTCGTGCTGTTTCATCCCGAGCTAGTGTACGATCAAGGACGCATGGCTACAAAAAAGGAGTTTCTGTTGTGCGTGGTGGCGAAGGCATTGTCGCGCGGCATGCTGTTCGCTGGCGGGGGTTACAAGCAGGAAGAGCGGCCGGCTTTTCCTAAGCTGCTTGCCGAGAACGTTATGAAGGAGCCAGGTGCTGAGGGGGTTGTACCTGGTAAGTTTACTGCGTAGTGGCCCATTACATCTCGCGCGGCTCCCCTTGGGTGGCGATTGCGTCAAGGCGCTCGGAATCGCCCGGCGCGAGCGCCGGGCGATTTCAGAGATGCCCCATTGTGGAGGGTAGGAGGCATATGAGGACGCGGGGCAGAATGAGAATGGGGGTTGCACAGGCGGGGGGTGAGCGATCTGGAGGTCGGGAGAGGCTGTAGCGGAAAGACACTGACTGCCATGGTTAAAGGGCCTGAAAGCAGGGCGAAATATGGCAATGGCGGCGCCTAGGGTGGTGATTTATTTTCAGCTGTAGGGGGAGGCCGCAGAGCTGTGGGACTGGGAGTCAGTCTGTCCTGCAGACCGCGGATATGGTCGCCTTTCTGCTCCTACTACCAACCTCTTCCGAGGACAACCTAGGACAACCAAGGGGGGCCCCGCAGAGCCACTTCAAAAAAATAAAAATCACTATTACCACTTGACCTCTTACCACCTGGTCCCGACACAAACATCGTTGAAGAGGACTTCCTGCTGCAGTATAAGCTTGACTCCAGGGAAATCCACGAGCAGGCTATGGCGGAACACGAGGCGGAAACGGTGCGAGCAGTCAGGGACGCAAAGAGAGCTGTTGTGGACAAAAACAGAGAAGACTTCTACAAGCAGGAGGACGCAAGCGCCGGAGCAGGAGGAGATGAAATTGAAATGAGCGAGGACGGCGCGGGGCCTTCTAGTTTTGCTGGTGGTGGTGATGGAGGAGGAGGATTGGGAAGCGCAGCTGCACTCGAAATGGGGGTTTCCTTCGACGCCGCGGGCGGACTGAGAACGGTTGTAGGTGGAAGCGGTAGACGAGGACGAGGAGGTGCGCCAGTTGTAGGTGGTGGAGGTGGAGGTCGCAGGATGCTGCGAACCGCGAAGAAGGAGAATGACGGCGGTCACCAGGGGCAGCACAGCGTCCGCGTTTATCCTCCCACTAGGAGCTCCTTCGTGGAACGCTCACCGTCTCCATCTCTGTCGATGTCGACAGCCGGCGATGTTCCAAGCACCTCCTTTTTGGAGGAGGGGCTGGGGGAAGGAGGGGGCCATCACATAGACTACGACGATCGCAGGGTCGACTTCGACCACATAACACCCATTAGCTTCGAGGCCCAAGCGGCCGCCACAGGACTGATCCCTGTCGACTGGCGCGCCCCGGTGTGGCAGCACCACCTGGACCGGTTCTCCGACGAAATTCGCTACTCCTCCTTCGTGAAGGAAGATGTGTTGGCCATCCGACACAGCGCGGGAGTTGGGGGCCATCCCACGAGACTCATGCAAATCATGGACGGTGATTGGATATGGCGCTTCGCCATCCTACTCACGATTGCCTACCTCTTTTTCGCTTTTTACATTCGACAAACTACGGACCACGGAGATGTGAAGAGGACGATGCTCACTTTTCAAGGGCGAATCATTGCGCTGGACGAATCGAAGAAGCAGAACGACGAGGAGTCTTCGGCCGAGGAGGAGGAGGAGATTTTCGTCCTCCGAAGGGCGGACGCTCATCCCTTGTTTGAGCGGGAAAAGGAGTGGTTGTCGAAGCTCGTGGCTAGGGCTCTGCGCTCGCGGTTGTACCAGGCAGTACAGGGAATCGTGCTGCTGCTCTGGCTCTGCATGTACGTGTTCGCCACACACCAAAAGTGGCGCCTGGACTCGGCGCAGCGGAACACGCTGTTGCGTACCATACACGACACCTGCCTGGGCGTGACCAGCCCGCAGGCGTTTCAGCCCGGGGAGACGTGCGAGGTGAACATGTTCCTGAAGAACAACATTGACACCTATGTGCTGATGTACGGGCACACGCTGCAGATTCTGGTGAAGTTCCGCGCGTTCGAGTTTTATCTTCTGGGGTTTCTGACGGCGGTCTGGTTTCTGCGGGTGTTTGCTGCGCTGGGAGACCCCGTTTTCGCGGACAAAAACGGCTCGCTGGCGGCGTCGGTCCGCAACTACCTGACGCGGGACTACTTCGTGCTTCTGGAGCTGGTGCTCGGGATCTTCACCGGTTTCACCATGATCCTGTACCCGGACCGAAACTGGTTCATCTCCTTGACAAACTACGTCGTGTTTCCCTTCACACCGTACGCCGTGCTCTCCTTCACGTGGATCTTCCTCGTGCGCGCGGTGTTCGATTTGTGCGAGTACCAAGTGCTCCTGCACGCCTTTGCCCACGCGTTTCGCGCCAACCGCACCATTTTGTACCTCTGGGTGATGGGAATCGTCACCGTGGTAACCGTCCACACGGCCTGGGGCATCTACTTCCAGCGGGTCGAGCGGACCTACGATACGCCGGGGGGCCCCCTGTACTCCCCCGTCTGGTCGCACGCGACCAGTACGCAGCAGCACCGTGCCAACGCGGTCGACGAGGACCTCACCCCCACCCCCCCCGGGTTGGAGCAGCGCCCGGCGTACCACGATCCGGCGCCGACGAAGGCGGACGTTGAGTATGAGTCGTACAGCGGGCCCGTGCGCGACAGCGTGGGCCACTTCCTCCGGTACAAGATCAACATCAACGACAGCCTATGCAACGGAAATTTGTCCGTGTTCCGATCCCGAAAAAAGATAAATAGCCTCAGCAGTCTCGTCGCGGAGTCTATCTATGGGTCTGCGATCGGAATCACCGATACTCAGCTCCCGACGCAGCTTTTTCAAACATTTGGAACCCAGACAGTCCGACGAGTGGGACATATTTCCTAGGGGCGTCTAGGTCCCGCTCTCGGCATGCATGTCAAGGGACCCGGGACATGATATTTCCGACGGATGTTTAGGTTCCGACACGGCCGGTTGGGGCACGCACACCGCTAGCCATCGGAGACTGTATAATTACATACGAGCGAATGCGAAGCCACCTACTTCTGCCCGATAGCTGCTGGGAAAGTGGGACCACAGGGACAAACCTCCGCCTCTGCATACAGCTTGGCCGGGGCGCTGCACCTCACCATCGCCCAGATGCAGGGCGTACAGGTGTACTACTTCACCCACACCACCATCTCCGCCATGTTCACTTTTTACGTCACCTGCATCCACGTTCTCGTGTTCTACGGGATCATCACGGGGGTGTTCGGCTCCGCCCTCCACTTCATGCACGACACGCTGAACGAGTTGCGCGGGGAGAAGGACACGGACCTAAGCGACGTTTTCGGGCGCGTCCCGCTGCGGAAAGCGGCCGTAGTGACGCCGCTGATGAAAAGAGCGCTGCTCCCCGTGCTGGAGGACGACGAGGTGCGCGTTCGGGACGAAGAAACCCTGATGAGCCGGCTGCTGCAGCGAAAGAACGAACCGGAGGAGACGGCGCTCTCGCGCGCCTTGCTCTACGACCGGCCGGTGAGCAACACGCTCTACCAGGCGGCCTCGTTCGTGCCGGTGATGTTGCTCACGTGCTGCTTCGAGTACGACGAGCGGGAAAACTACGTGGGCTTCAACGGGCGGGACAGGTGCGTCTTCGTGTTTCGCCTCACACTCCTCCTGGACGTGGGCGTCACGCTGTGGGCGGCCGCCGAAACGGCCGTGACGTGGTCGCGATGCCAGGTCTTCGCCCAGATGGACAACTACGCCGAGCCGCTCGACGCGGACGCGGCCGAGTCCGATTCCCTCGGGGGAGGGGCGGGGGACGACGCTACCCTCGCGCGTCTGCATGAGGACGCGCGGAAGTCCTCCGAGGAGCGTGCGAGGGAGGAGCAAAAGAAGGTGACCCGGGCTGGCTTCTCGCGTTATCCTTTTACCTTCCTTGGCTTTCTGGACGTGTACTCAGTCATCGGCCCGACGATCGCGTACGTGATGTGCGCGACGCGTCTGGCCGGCGTGGAGGAGATTCTGTACCCGAACGGGCGCAAAATGTACCTGCTCGATTATCCGCAGAGGCCACCCTTCGTGCAGGCCGACGACGACCTGTGGCGGTGTGGGTACCACTGCCTGTTAACCACGATCGTGGACTCGGAGGAATGGGCCCAGTTCGGCTTCATCTCCTTTCTGGTGTCGGGGCGGCTGGCGAACATCGTGAAGCCAGTCCGGTACTACGACACGCTGAACATGGTCGCGATCGGTATCCACAACAACCGCCACGTCTTCCGGTTTGTGCTCCTCCTCACCTTCGTGTTCATACTGGGCGGTGGGATCTTTTTGTACTCCACCTCGTACGACCCGCTGCTGCCGAACGACGCGCCGGAGATCAACTCCCTGCCGATGGCCTTCTGGAAGATGTTCCAGAAGCTCTGCAAGGGCGCCGAGGCCGGGTACAACCACCAAGTGTGGGGCGTCCACGTCCTTTTCACCGCGCTGGGGGTCTGCATCGGCTGCCTCAACTTCGCCATCTTCTCCGCGGCCTTCGACATCACCGCGGAAGAGGGAGACTACGCGGCGGACGAGGAGGACGCCCGGGAGCACCACGAAAGCTACCGCGGGGTCCACAACACGGGCCCCACCGACGCGGAGCTGGCCGCGCTCGACAACCAAGCGTGGCTCAAGATTCACGAGGAAACGCCCGACCTCGTGCGGCTGGCGAACCGCGTCCACTTCGAGGACCGCTACGGCCTGGGAAAGTGCTACTACTTCACCGTGCTGAGCACGCTGCTTCTGGCCTTCTGGACCACGCACGCCTACAGCGCGAGCTGGTACCAGATCAGCGTCCTGGAGTCCCACCTCGACTCAACCGGGGACACCACTTCCATCTACCCCGCGGAGGAGGCGCTGCGCGCAATTGGCCGCTCGTCCTCGTCTTCGTCATTCATGGAGACGGCGGAAGAAGATGTTGCTAATCCTGCTGATGTTTCGATCGCGACCCTCGCGATGAGGTACCACGTTCCCGCGCTGGGAAAAGTCCTCAGCCACTCGCTATCGTGGTCGGCAGCAAAATTGCTTTCTGGCCTGGTGGGGGCTCACCACTCCTATAATTTTCACGAGAGTGTTGACGACGAAGTCGACCAGGATGACAAGGTGGCGGACGAGTTCAAGAAGCAAGCAAGGCAACGGACGTCGTCGTCGTCCGACGTTGTCTCGTCATTTCTGCAGGAGAAAAACCACCCCGACCTCGAGCAGCAGGATCATGATGAAGAATCAGCAGCGCCGGTGCAGCCACCTCCTCCTCAAGCTGCAACTCCTCCAGTTCCACAAACTCCGCTACCGGCACCACTTCCTTATCCGCCAGCGCAACCACCTCCTCCGCCAGCGCAACCACCTCCTCTGCCAGCGCCAGCACCTCCTCCGCCAGCGCCAGTACCTCCTGGTCCGCCACCAGCGCCACCACGTCCGGCTCCTGCACCTCCTCTACCACCAAAGCTCCTCCCACCCTCTCCTCCACCCATGACTACCATTGGCACGCGGGAGCAGGTCGCAATGCCGGTGAAGGTGGGTCCACCTCCCGAAATAGAGCCGCGAACCAAAGCGCAGCGGGTGCAGGACCATGGGGACGATGATTGTCCGTGTCTCCCGTGGGAGAAACTCAGGCGGAAGTTGTACCTCGAGGCATCCAAGGAGAACTCGGGCGGAATGAACACGCCGCCTACTGCGGCTCCCGCCTACCCACCTCCCACTTCCTACGCCGCGGGTTCGTTTACCCAGAAAGCCGCAGTTGGTGGACCGCCTGCTTGGGCCGCGATGCCAGGTTCCACGTCAGGCGCGGCGGCGACAGGCGCATACGGGACGCCGCCGCCCCCAGGCCCAGGATGGGCTGCAGGCGCGACGCCAGCGCCCGCGTCGGGGGCTTCTCAGCACATTACCAGCGATCTGGGCAAGGTGGAGAGCGAGTATGGCGGGTATCGGAACCCGGCGCTGGAGGTCGATCCTGAGTACGTACTGGTGTGGGACGTGCAGCCCGGGGAGCAGCCGCGGGAGGACGGAAGGAAGGCGGTGGAGCTGTCGCCGCACTTCGGGTCTTTTTGCAACACGTGGGACATGCCGGCCGCGTCCGCGTGGGGCACTTCGGTGTTCGATAATTGCGTGCCGCCCAAGGACAAGGATCACCCCTCCTGCCACGAGAGTTTTTGCTACGTGGACCCCTGCCGCTGCGACAAGGCGGATCTAATGGTGACGGGCCAGTTCGCCTGGGACGGATCGAAGCACAAGGACGAGGCGAAAAGCCTAGCGCACTCGTACGCAACCTGCAGCCGATGCGCGTCCCGCAGCGTGGAGGCATGCCCGTTCTACACCAAGTGCATTAAGAGTTCGTGAGGAACAACCCATACGTACCGTTACCGCGACGCTCAGGGAGGTCAGGACCTATTTTAAGTTCACGATTCATTTTGTATTTCTTTTGTGGTCGCTCGAAGATCATTTTCCTGCTTATGTTGTCGATTGCTCCTTCTAGGTGGTCTGCTCCTTGTCGTCATGACTATGAGACTCTCGAAGAAGTTGTAGGTCCATAGCATTGGTGGCTTGCTCAGGCTGCTGGTCGTGGGCCTCGGCCTTGCGTATGGGATCGCGTCATCAACAAAGTATCAACACGTCGGGAATTATTTTTCTGCTCAGGACGTCCACGTCGAGACAAATAGTGGGCTTTTCATCACGATCACCCTTCTAAGTGCAAGGTTTACGAAAACCGGTGCGTGCCGAGGGAGGCGACCCCGTATATGGACGAGCGCTGCCGGGATGTGGGCGGCAGTGCGTCGGAGTGCAGGAAACAACCTGCGTGCAAGTACGTGGCCGGAAAGTGCGTGCCCAAAACCCCGGAAGAATGGCAGAAGGAGTGGAACTGCCCCCGCCAGTCCGAATGGCTGCGCGAACAGGTGGCCAAAGAAGAGAGGGCAAAGGAGCTCAGAGACGTGGCGGACGAGAGTGGATTGCCGGAGCCATGGAATGGGGATCTGGCCGGGCGCCTGAGGAAAAGTCGGTTTCAGCGGAATAAGGTCAAGTTCGAAGAAGATACCAGCCTGCGCGATAGTTCGTCTAGACCAGAGGCGAATTTCTTGGACGACCGGGAGATAAAGTTGAGCGTCGACGGGGTGACTTTTGTGCGGCCATACAGTTCCGGGAAATTGCAGATCTATAGCTCTGGGCTGGAACGGGTGCCCTACCAACCGTATCGCGTGACCGGGATAGGGGACCAGTTTCACGATCCGGCGCGCAGGTATCATGTGGAGAAAGTCGTGCCGCAACGTGTCGCGGACGAGTTAGCCCAGCCGGTGCAGATGCTCGTGGGCGAGACAGTCGGGGTAACGCAGCCCAGTGCATCCGCAGGGCAACAAATAAAAAGTTCCTCGTCCAGCTCGTCGCTCCTTGAAAGCAAGCAGACGGACGAGGCCGACGCCGCGGCGGCCGGCAGCGGCACGAGTGGTGCATCGGCGAGCGCGAGCGAACAGGGTGGTGTGGCGTCCGGTGCACAGACGCAGACCGGAGCAGATCAGGAGAGGCTTTCTCCGGCCGATGTCGTCAATTCCTCCGTGAAGGTAAAGCACCTGGACTACGTGACGCTGTACACGCAGGCGGAAGGCATCCCGAACATTTTGAGGCTAAATTATGCGATGCTGAACGGCAGGAACCCGCGACTACGCCGGCGCTTTTTCTGGAGCAATATCTGCCTTGGGCAGGTGAGCACGCCCCCGGATGCGGGCCACGTGATGGACCGCTCGGGGGGGCATACGCGTACGGATGTGTTACGCAACTTGGAGCGGCAGATTGGGTCGTCGCACGATGCGAAGCACATCGGTCCGCCCCCGGAAAACCTCGGAGCGGCATGGAACAGCGAGGAGGCAGATGCGGGAGCCCACGACCTTTTCATTTCCGACGAAGAACTCCTGAAACAGGAGCCGGACCGCCTCCAAAAAATGCAAGAGGAGCAGAAGCGGCTCGACGCTGGCATCACGCCGCTGCCGGAAGTTGCAACAGAATCGTACACGAATTACTACAGTCCGATTCGGGCGGTTGACAAGAGCAAGGAAAAGGTACCTTGGAACTGTGGCGAACTCCTTCCTCTCGTGCTGCTCGAGGACGACATTGTGCGAAAAACGGTGTACCGCGGCGGGCTGCCGAGCTTTCCGGAAATCGCGCAATACACAACCTACGAGACGCCCCCACACGACGAGGCGGCGAAGAAGGAGTTCTTCGAGAGATTCGACCGTGAGGTGTGGCTGCAGGGGCCCTCGATCAAGCCCCAACTCGCCGCAACGCGGAGGATGCGTATGCTGCTGGCGTCAGGGATCTTAAGCCGCGACGCGCTTCTGCAATTCCTGCCCATACTGGTGTTCGCGGTGGAGATCTTCATCCTGTTCACCCTGGTTACGATGTTCATAATTTCTTTCACGGTGTACTATCTGGGCGACACCCTCCATCGAACGCAGTACCTGTACCATCCCACCCGCGCGGAGTACGACGTACTGGTTGGCCGCCACCTGCCCCCCGGCACTTCTGAGGACGAGAAGCGTCGCGTGCTGAAGGCGGTACCGCGGCGCGGAACCAGTCCGCTGCTGATCACGTACGCCTACAACGAAAAGCGCGTGACGAAAAGGTACCTGTTCGCGATTGCGCTGACGACCGTGATCCAAGTTGTCTTTCTCTACCGTTGCACCGTGCGGCGACAGCTGCTGTACCCTCGTCAAACCAACGCGTACCCGTGGTACGAGACTTCGGTGATTTGGCTGCGGCTGTTCGCGTGCTCTTACGTGTACATGAAGTGGTCCTCTGGATTCGGCATCCTGAAGACGTTGTTCTCCAAAAACCGGCACAGCCTGTTCCACGGGTACTACCTCTGTTTCGCCACCTTCATGTTCTTCGGCGTGCTCTGCTACCTCTCGGAGTTTCGCGGCGGGACCGCGAACAGGGATTGGTTCCGCTGGACGAGCATCCCCATCGCCTTCGCCTACATGTTCAAATACTGGTTCTTCAGCATCTCCGTCGAGGCCAAGGTGATTCAGTTTTTGTTTCTATACGGTGGCGCGCCCTCCGTCTCTGGAGCCTTCGTCGGCCTGCTCAAGAACGGCTTTCTCGAGGAGACCCACCACGTCACCGTCGAGGCCGAGGCGCAGCAGTTTTTCGAGCACAAAGCGCTGGTGCTGGCCTGTGCGCGAAAGTGGCGCGTGCGCGCCCGGCAGAGGGCGCGGGACCGCTTACTTCGCGACCACGAGAGGCAACGGCGGCTTAGGGAGGCTGAGCACGCACAGGAGATGGACGAACGCGACATCGCAGAGCGGTTCGGCGTTGCCGAAAAGGTCCGCGTCGAGATTCGGCCTGACGCAAGGGATGCGCGGACGAGAGAGTACGTCTTCGTAGAACAGGACTACGCGTTTGGGGGGGATAATTTCATCCGGGCAAGGCCTTGCCCCGGGAAGCTGTTTCTCCTCGCGCACCTGCTCGCCGTGGGGCTCGCGTTCATCGTCTCCATGCCGAAGTGGTCCACTACCGTGGTCACCAAGGGCCCACTGCCAACCGTTCGCTACGACACGTGCGCGGACCCGTCGTACCCATTACTAACAAACAACAAACGATATGCCTTGACCACTATCGACCCGCCCATGCCGGCGCCGTCCGATCGGGAGAAAGAAGCACAGCGGTCGTCGGACCTCGCGGAGGAGGAACGAAACCAGAACAAGGACGACTTCGATAGGCAGGCGGAAGCTGCCATAGCGGAGCGAAACCAGCTAGCAAAGCAGCGCAGGAAAGCGCAAGAGAGGATGGAGTCCTCTCAAATGAAAGATTACAAGTCGAGCGCCAAAACTAGTGGATCTTCTGCTCCTCCTGCACCTGCCTTGAATGCAGGGACTTCTCCACTTGCCCCGTCGTCCTTTGTACAAGTCAGGAGCGCTAGCGGGCTGCAGAGCCCGGCCCACTACGGAGCTGGTGCCACACTAGAACAATTGCAGCAGGAGGACGAGGCATTAAAGCAGGAGGGGGCCCCCTCGACAGTGTCCGCGGCTAGCGCATCCGCCACGACGTCCGTCACGACATCGACAACGACGACCGCGACGCGCAAAGTGTGGCCGGACACCCTTGAGGGTAAGCTGCTTATAAACGATAAGCGGTTGCTGGAGAGCCGCGAAAAGCCCACCCGGCGGTTGCCGATTATTTTGAGCGAGTCGGAATCCGAGTGGGTGTTGGATCCGGACAACAACTTTTTCAAGGACGTGAGCTTTCGAAGTTTCTACATGCATGGCTACCGGCCGATGCTGTTTTACTACTTCCTCCTGCCATTGAACGTTGTGTTCTTGGTCGAGATCGCGTGGTGTATCTACATTGACCGAATGACCGGGCGCTCACTCGGCTTCTTTCGCTGGCTGAACATCCTCTTGGTCTCCGTCTTCTTTCTGCACATTAGCTGCCACCTTTTCGTCCACAACACGGAAGACAATATGCACACGCGGCCCCCGGCGCTGTTCGAGGGAAATGTGCGTAAGGGGGGGAACAACCCATTTGCCTGGGCATTGTTCTGGGGGTGGGCGCCTTGTATTTCCTGTGGTAGCTGGTCTTTTATGATGCCGGCAGTGGGTGGCCTGTCTTGTCTTGTATTTGGTCTCATATTTACTTTGTCTTGTATTTGGTCTCGTATTTTTCGGTCGGATGGTTCTCATTTCAGCTACGAGCTACAGAGCAAGCAGAACAAGGCGATGGCCGGGATGCCGCAAGAATGCGGCGCCGGTCTTGAGTGGTCTTGTATTTTGTCTTATATTTCGACGTCTGGCATTCGGTCTCGGCAAGAGCCGCATCACCTACCTGGCAGAAATGCCGCGAAAAATGGGTGTTTCTTTCACCCCTCTAATGTGCATGGCACCAGGGGGCTGAACCCGGCACCACGACCCGACGAAATCATGATTCATGTTTATCCGCATCCATCAAACGAGAGCCCATCGCTTGAACTTCCGCAAGGGGTCTCTTCCTCCTCCGCCTCGTCCTCACTCTCGACGTCCTCGTCGGCGCTCGAGTGGAGGTCGGAATTCGATGAGGACGTACTCGATTCCGGCCGTCCGGCGTCGAGCACCTCGACGAAGGAAGAACGTCGAGCTCAAGATCAGCACGAGGACGTCGCGATGCCCAGCGAGGAGGACGACAACAGCTCTACTAAAGCTGGCTCGACGAACACGAAGATGACGAGGAAGATTTCCACTTCTACGGAAGTAGAGGCAAGAGGACTTCTGCAGCTGCAGCAGCGGAGTGGACAAGGAATTGTAACGAACGATGAGCGTAGTAGAAGTAGAAGCGGAGGCGAAGCAGATCCAGTTTCAGGCCCATCTACATTCACCACGGGCTGGATGGGCAGGGCGGCCGCGACAAGCAGCGCCACGCCGGAGGACACAACAATAGCCCCAACTTGGACTTCCTTCGTCCAAGAACAGCATCTTCTTCATCAACACCTTGTTAATGCACCCCCTGCAGATACTAGATTGGCGGATCACACGGAAGCCGAGCCCTTAGCTGGGCGAGAGGTTCGGACGACCTACGCGAAGCTTGATTCCGTCGCCAAGGAGCAGTTCAATCTCCACCCGGAGCGTCCTTTCCGGATTCTCCACAGGCTCCTGGAAGATCCCTTCGATCCTTCTTTGGCGCAAACCAAGAGGCTCCGTGATCAGTGGACCTGGTTTCAGGGGTTCTGCCTTGATTTGCAGGAATTCTGCATCTGCCTGCAGGCCTTCAACGCGCTTTTCATCATCCAGCACGTCTTATCGCGCAAGGTGCAGCGTGTGTTCGGCGTGGTATACCTGTATTTGGGGTCCCATCTGTGGGAGATCTTGTTGGCCGACCTCCTGTTCGCGATCACGCTCGGATGGTTGTACTTCGTGTCGGAACTGTACCGCGTTCCGGAGTTTAAGTATGCCGCCATCGTTCCGGACGCACACATGGCGCAGCAGAGGCTCGCGTCCGGACTTCCGCTCGAAGGCGACACAGCGCAAGGCCTATCCGCAGCCATCACAGACGTAGATTCTACACGCGCGACCGCCGCGGCGGTTGCGAGTGCAGCAGAGGCGGCGCAAACAGTAACAGCGTCGTCAGCGGCGCCAGTAGTAGCGGGACCTCCGACTTACTATCCACCCAGGCAGCAAATCGTGTTCAGCCAGTCTGTAAACTCTAAGTACAGCGAATCCCCGATGGGTTATAAGATAAAGGGCTTTGGCGACGGCGTCTGGTTTGCGGGCAACCTTCTGATCACAAGCTGGCTGTTCGGGGACAACTCGGACTGGGGGGAGGTCGCCAGCTTTTCGATCCTGTATTTTGCGGGAGCGATCGGCTGTCTGCCGATCGCGATCATCATGGGCGCCATCCACGCCGCCATCAACGAGGAGAACAGCTTCCTCGACCCTTCCCTGCAGGAGGCCGCGGAAAACGACCACCACAACGTGATGAAAACGCAGGCGAAAGTAAGACACATCGTGAAAGAGGCGAAATCAAGAGCGGAGGCGGGCGGAGGAGCTGGCGCTGTGGTTCGTGTTCCGGGAGGTCTGCGGCCCGCTGCGATGCAGAGACCACCGAAGTGACGCTTTGCAAATTCGTAATTAGACGTCTTGTGGTCATCTATAGTAGAAGACTTCGCCCACTTCGTTCTACTTCTTCCCATGTGTCGCTATCGTACTGGGTCGGGGCCGGGGGTAAGTAGTAGTATGCGGTCGTGAAGATTGATAATTGATCACATTCAACAACTTCAATACCTTTCTATTCAATTTTTTAGTTCAGCTCGCCTCGAGATTGTAGGAGTAGGTACGCGTACGAACATTTACAAAGTACTACCTAGATACATGATCACTGGTTCGTCTTTTTTGTATAGCGAAGTGAACAAACGCTAAGATACCCTCCAAGTGTGCGGTCGCCGCTTCACCAACTCCAAGAGATTGAAAACCTCGACCACACTACATATAAATAATTGATTACGCAGACCACGCAGTCTTGCTACGGTTCCGTTTCGCACCCCCTGTTGAATGCCGGGCTGCATTCCGGCCTATTTACAACACCCAGTATTAAATGAATAGCCAATTACGCATGCACGACAGACATGGTTCAGATCATTACAATAGACGTCTTTTTACCTAGTAAACTAACCGTAAACGCTAACTTCTTCTCTAAGTAAGAACTCAAACTCTGCGGAGAGCTTTAGTCGCAAACACGACCAGATCGAGATCCAGACCTTTTGCTATACACGACCTTCACTGTCTTGTTGATGCCTCATATCAGCAAACAGCAGCAAAATTAATTCGGTGATCGTTCATGCCGGAAGCATTGAATTTGAATACAAGCTGCAAGCTATATCCTTATCGACTGAATATATAACGACGGTGCCAAGCCAAGCCAAAGGGCTTGGCCGTGTCCTGACAAGAATGCTTTTACCCACACATTTTTTTTAATGTACCTACACAAGGCTGGGCCGGGCGGAGCCCGGCCGCCTTGGGTCGATCCATCGTGCCGATGAGCGGCGTTCCTGGTTAAAAGGAGCCAACGTGTCACGGTCGGTATCTACAGACGCTGACGCAGAGGCAAGCTCCCTTTTAGTGCTTTGGCTGCTACAC
>RXOD01004994.1:0-16612 GCA_005223375.1 Amoebophrya sp. AT5.2 | reverse complement strand
CCCCCAGCGGGATCCGCTCCGGGGCATGGAAAGGGCGCGCCCAATAGCTTCGAAACCGTCCCCCGGGGGCGTTTTCCGATTGCCGGGAGGCCGACAAAATTTTTGCCCGCGCGGGAAAGAACTAGTCTTGTCCTCTCCCTTTCGTTTATCTGCCGTCTCCCCCCATCTGTCTGCTACGTAGCGCGATGGCCGACACACTCTTCCTTATAATTCGCTTATTGCGTTCATCTGGCTGCGCCCGGCTAGCTTTCCCTTGTCGCCTTCGTTTTCCAATTTGTTGTCCCCAGGTGTTCCGCCTTTCTGTCCCCTATTCCTATCCCATTCGCGCCTCTTCTTTGTTTGCTTTTTGTATTGCGCCCGAAGCTTTCAGTTCGGATTTCCGGGGACATGCGTTGCGACCTACCCGTGTGCACACTTACTTTCGTGCGCAACGTGATGCAAAGTCTCTCCCCCTCACTTGTTCGGTTCGACAGATCAACAGGCTCTTTATGATGTGGCGCAGCTCCATCGGCGATTAGTGATGCTCATGCAAGTTCGCTGGAAAGAACGTGAACGCCCATGAGCCAAACGAGTTTCCTCTCGGCGTTCCCGAGCAGCGAGACCGCGGAAGACGATGGCGCCGCTGCAGCCTCTGCTCCGGCGCCGCCGGGGCGTCCTTCTTCGACTTCGGTTAGCACGTCGGCAGGCCCGCTCGCTCCGTTGAGCCCGCGGCCGGGCGCTTCGCCTGCGTCTTCTCGCCGGGCGGCGGCTCTTCGCTCATACGCAACCCTGAGAAGAACCGCCACACCACCCGGCGGCGCTTCTCTCCCCCCAAACACAAGCCCCCCGCATACTCCGGGAGAACGACTACAGCCCCCGGGGTCCGCCTCTTCACCGCAGCCGTCGTTCCTCGCGGGTCTCGGCATTGCGAACGTGGTTGCGCAGGACATCGCGTGGGTCACCGCGAAGGAGGTTGAGATCGTCAAGTCCGTTTGCTACGCGGTGGCCGCCTGCCTGGGGTTGTGGCTGCTGCACAAGTGGTGGTACCTGCGGCGGTACCGCCGGCTGCGCCACAAGCGGCTGCACTTCAAATCGTCGACCGTGAGTGTGGCGGAGGAGGTTTTTCTCCCGGGGATCAGCACGTGGGAAGGGGGAATGGTGTGCGAGGCCAACCAGTTCGTGCCGTCGAGCGCGGTTGCGCAAGTTCTGCAGGGGCGGAGCCAGTGGCGCGCGCGGAAGGGCGGAACCGCCAGCCTCCACCTGCCGCACGCAGCGCTGGGCTGGGGCTCGACAGCGGAAGCGCTGCAGAAAGGAACGCCGCGCAAGCGCAGGGGCCGCAGCTCCGTGCGGGCGATCGGGAGCGCTGTTCCACAGTCCTCGCCAGGCCGCAGCGGCTCGCGACGCGCACGACCCGACCGGGAAGCAGATGCAAACGCGTACAAGGACCCCCCCAGCCGCAGCAGGAGCTCGCGTCGGGCCCACTCCGTCCGCCGCGGCGAGGGTCGCGGCTTGCTCCTTGAACACGAGAAAACCAACTTTCACGAGTCCGCCTTCTGCTCTCCCACGACGAGGAGCCCATCTTTCGCGGACACTACCACAGCAGCGGCTGCTGCCAACCTGACATATCAATTACCGCGCAAGAAACGCATTTGCCTGAAGTACCACGACGGGTCGAGTTGGTCGGCGAGAAGTGGTTTCCACCCGACGAGGGGGTGCGAGTTTTCGGGAACCGGTGTCGACGAAGTCTACGGGAAGGTGACGATCAGTGGCGTGTTCTGTCCGCGGACGCAGCGCATCTACTGGGAGGAGCAAGCGGTTTCCGAAGGACGCAGCATCGAGTACGCCGGCGCTTTTAAGCCGAGTTCGCACCTGGCGCGGGTGAGCAGGAAAGGGAAACCAATGAGGCGCGCAAGCGAGGATGCCTTTGAGGAGGATTTGACACGACTGTTGAACACCAGTGGCGGATCCTCGTCGCCCTGTCGGAAAAGCAGCAGCATCCAGGTGGGCCGCACGGTCTCGCGCAAGGTGCCGGTAGCAGTTTCGGAAGAACGGAAGTGCCGGGAGCGGGAAAACCGGGAGAAGGGAAAACGCGGTCACAAATCCGCGATCGAGGTGATTCCGGTGACACGACGACACGAACCCGCGCCGAAGCGCAGGTGCCAGAGCGAGAAGGCAGTGGCCGAGCGAATGGAAGGTGAACAGGAGGTGGGGGAGGACTGCAAAGTCCAGGTGGAGTGCACCTCCTCGGGGTCGGAATGGGTCGACGCCGACTCCGGCAGCTGCTCGCCAGTCTCGACGAGTTCGGTGGAAGCACACGTGCAGAAATCAGCTGAAGAGTACGTCGGAGAAAGTAGAGCGGGAGAAGACGTCGCCGTCGAAACGAAGTTGAAGGAGAAAAAAACTCTCGAAAAGCAGGTTCGAAAGAGTCTAACGCGGCGGCAGAGGAAGCAACAGAGTGGAGGGGAGAGGTCGCGCGACATGAGCCTGCGCTCGCGGGAATGGGTCATGGCGGGAGTCTACGCTGCGGACGATGGTTCGTGCGGGAAATTCGAGGTAGAGTTCCTGAATGCACACTCGGAGCGGATGATAGTGTCGTAAATTTTGACCTATGCGACCACGGCTCTGATCATGATTCTGATTCTGAATGCCCTAGCCCGGTGGCCTGGAGACTGTCTTCTAATGCACACTTCGTGGATATCTTCGCGACGTCTCCTTCGCGATGTGGGATCCTGACTCGTTTCTTTTGCATCCTACGGTAGTGTCTACTGCTGCGAACAAGCAGCATGGAACTTCATGCAGTTGGTTGTTTCTGCTTCATGAAAAAGATTCCTCCGACGTACGTTCGAACTTCATCTGCCGGCTTCCGTCGCCGATTCTTCTGTCTGCAAAACGCACTGCCGGAAATCGAACAACCTCAAGCTCGCTGATCTCGGGTTTTCTTCCGGAAGTGTTCGGCACCGTCATTATGGAGGTAGGCGAGCTTGAATACAAGAGGGGTCTTTTTCTTCCTCGAGACGGGCACAAGCGAGAGGAGACATGAGTAAAATTTGGAGAGAGGCGCATTGGTCGTATCTTCGTTCTCGCAACTACGTGCGGCGACTGTCCTCGTAGCTCGATCCGATTAAACCGGAAGCGACGTGAGATTTATTCCTCAAAGACCGTGACAAAGTAGAAACAGCACATGCAACAATTGATTCCAAAACTCAGTAACAAGCGCAGGTAAAGACAACATAAGTACAATCAATCTCCGCGGCAGAAAAGAAGCGATCGACAATGTATCGCGAGGAGCACTGGCAGGATCCGTCCCGGGAGGGCGCCCGGGTGAATATCGAGGAGGTCACGCAGAAGAACTCAAACGCCGTGTTGCGCATAACCCCCGAGCTCCTGAGGGAGGCCTGCCTGAAAAACGGCGGCTACGAAAACCCGCTCCTCAACAACTCGCTCTGCCTCAACTACAAGGGCCTCGCCAAAATCGAAATCCTGGGCGCATACGTACTAACTTACTATACGTACTTAAACGAAGATTGACATTGATGCGTTTTATCATTTGGGTTTGCAATCGCATTTGCAGCCATTTTCTTTGTGGTCCTATCGGTAGACCAGCGCGTCCCGAATGTACATGTTCCCCAGACACTCCCCATCGGCTGCAACTTAGTTGCAGCGAAATGAAAACCCTAAACCCTAAACCCGCAGAACAATAGGCTCATGACAAGGACAGCTTATTGTTATTTGTTGAAAGAAATAAAACATCGATCGATCAGCGCAACCTCCACTGCTTGTACTTGGACTGCAATGGCATCACGGCGATCGAGGGTCTGGGGCATTTGGAGAACCTGAAGTCTCTCTACCTTCAGTCCAACTGCATCACGAAGATGGAGAATCTCCCTTCCTCCCTGATGGTTCTCGACCTGCGACAGAACAAGATCACCGCGGTTGCGGGCCTGGAAAACTGCGTGCACCTGTCGCAGTTGAATTTGTCGAAAAACTCGATCATGGACGTGACGGCACTGGAAGGGCTGTTGGGTCTGGTGCGGAAGGAGGAAAATCAGCTGGTGAGCGTCGATTTGTCCGCAAACTACATGGAGGAGGAGGACGCGCTCGTGGAGTTCTTCACCGGCGGACCGGTGGAGGTGGGGATGGGAGCGGACGACCTGCCGGGGCGGTTCGCTAAGCCGAAGAGCCTGTTCTCGAAGTTGGACTGTCTGTTTCTCCAGTCGAATCCGTCCGTGCGACGGATAAAGAACTACCGGCGGCGACTGGTGGCGGGCCTGGGGAACTTAAAATTTCTGGACACGAAGAAGGTGGAGGAAGTGGAAAGGGTGGGCGTGCAAGGATGGTTGAAGAGCGGGCCGGAGGGAGAACAAGAGGCGAAAAAGGAATTTATCCTGGCGGAGCGAGAAAACAAACAAAGGGACCTGGAGAAATTTCGTACCGATTGTTCTGCACCGTCTACATATTATCAGTTGTCATTTTTTATTCGCTGCAACTGCAAGTACAAGCCTCACTCTCAGGTAAAGTGCAGGAGCTCGCGAACAAGCGGTTGCAGAAGCAGCTGCGGCGACAGGAGGCGGAAAAGGCCCAGAAGGACGCGTACGACGCGGGCGAGGGCCTTCCTGCGGGGTACGTCGAGCGCAACCCGTTACTCGCGCCGGCGCAGGAGTCGGGAGACTGGGTCGTACTTTCCGGGGCCGGGGAGGCGGGAAGTCCGAGTGCCGGGGTCGTGCAGAACTGGAGCTCGCCCGTGTCCGACCGAGCCGCGGGGCAGGTGGTGGAAAGCCCCAGCCCCGTAGTGGTGGAGATGGAGTGCAGCGCGGGACCCCCCGCTGCAGCGGAAAACAAGCGAACCCTCGAGGGAGTGCGGAACGGCTGGCGCGCACACCCGAGCACGAGCAGCTCGTCGAAGGGTGGCACGGAAAAATCCACGGCGACGGCAAACGCCAGTGCAAGTACGAACAACGGCAAGCAGGACGTGGAGGATCCGCCACTCACGTCCGAGAATGTGAGCAAGCTGCCCTTCACGAAGCTGGACCCAAGCAGGATGACGTCGACGGTCGACAATACGGGCGTTCGGAGTGCAGCTGCAGATGCGACAGCGACATCGTCGCCTGGGGAAAATCCAATGGAAACTCTCGTCGCGACGTCTCCAGCGGAAGGAACCGAGAACTACGCGTCGCCCTTGTCCCCTGCGTCGTCATTCGCGACCGCAGCCAGCTGCCGGCGCTCGCTTTCTTCGTGTCTCACGAACACGGAAAACCCTGCACTGTCGGTCGATTCCACGGGCGCCTTGGATGACTCGCGGGCGGTGTCCGAAAACAGTACTGAGAAGTTTGGTTCTACTTCACTACCAAAGGATTGAATTTATCGACAGTACTACAGCCACGTGACCGAATTTTTATCAACCAGCCGCGATTTTTGGGATATTTCCCCCAACGCATTTGTTTTGCAGTCGCTCCTTCCTCCCGCGCTACGTCCGAGGCGGCCAGCGAGTGGTACTGGTCCAAGCTTCGGGACGAGCGATTGGAGCGGCTCGTGGCGAAGTCCGGCTATCGCTTCACGGTGGTCGCCCAGAAACTGAACGCTGAGTTCAACTCGACCGCAATCACCGAGCGCATGGCGCGGGAGCGCTACGGCGTACTGCTCAGACGGTTGCGGGCGGGAAACCTGGGAACTGTTCCGGAAGACGAGACCGTCGGAGAAAGCAGTGGCGCATCTATCGGGGAGCAGGTGGGAGAAGGCGGGGGAGAAGCGAATGCTGCGGGGTATGACGCCGGGGCGGAGCCAGGGGACTTTCAAGAAAGTACTTTAATTTTTATCTTTTTTTCGCTCCTCGCAGAATCTCGGACGTTCTCGATGTTTATCGGTTGGGTGACTGCTTCGGCCTCTAGTCCGCGCGAAAACGCAATTTTCCTTTGTTCCCAGTGGATGCGCAGCGCGACCGCACGCGCTGGTGGGTGCGCAAGCTGGCCAAGATGGCGCAATCCGCCACGAGTTCGAGTTCGTCTTCTTCTTCGACCGCCGCCGCCGCTGCCCCGCTGCAGCGAGGGGCGCTACCTCAAGGAACAACTACAACTGGACGCGACGAGGATCTGGACAGCATTTGCACAGAGCAGTCCGAGGTGTCGTCCGCCTGGATATCCCCCGGACTCTGTCGGCAGGACTTCGAGAGCTTTTGCCAGGGGGGCCGGGCGAAGAGCGCGGTCCTGGCGGAAGCAGCGAAGCGGGGCAAGATAGGGCTCGGGGGTAGCGCTAGCTCAACGGCGGCGACGTCTGTGGGGGGTGCGGGAAAGGCGAGTTCGTACGAGGCGAGTGCGTCAAGAACAGGAGACGCAGCAAGGAGAAACAAGCAGGAGAAGGAGGAAGGTGGGAGCTACTTTTCGTCGAGTGTGATCGCATCCGTCCTCGGGAGAGGAGGTGGAGGGGGCGGTGCCAGTAATAGCAGTTCCCGCGGAAAAGAGAACGACGTCCTGCAAAGCGCAGCGAATATAGTACTTGAGAACAAAAATAAGAGTTTTTCTTTTCAACCCGCACATCGCGGAGGAGGGTATATTGCCTCGAACGATCTGGAAGAACTAGATTGATGACGATTTTTGCGTTTTGCGACGGTCGCAACGAAAGTTCTTCGCAAATAGAGTCATCACTTTCGCTAATCAGCCTGCTCAGTAGTGAAAGACGGTTCCTTCGAGGTCTAAGTTTTTTGTTCTTCCGAAAAATCGTCGTTCCTAGGCTCCAGATGTCATTTTTTCATTTTGTTTCGGATGTCGAAGTTCTGACAAGCAGTCGGTCTGACGCTTCTTTGTACTTTCGTCGCTAGCTACACAGGTCGGGATCTCGTCTGTAGCCGTGGTGATTCTGCGTGATTGTGAATCTTAGCTTTTTCACTCGTCCGATAAAAATTCGTCTTCGTCCAACGTCCGTATTCGCGATGTGTCATTCGTTGCGTTCGTTGTGTGCCCTGCGCTGGTGTTTCGGTTTTATTCGTTTCGTGTGCATCACTTTTATTCGGATTTCTGCCGATTCTCCGTCCGCTGGGCACTGCGAACACTTTGTGTGTGTTTGAATCATTCTTGGTCCTTTTGCTCCAGCCGCGCCCCAACGGGTCCCTCGCATATAGCCTAGAGAAATCCCCACACACCCACGCACACTGGTATAAGATATACTCCATTCAGACTGGCACGTAAGTACGTGCAACACTTTCAATGGCAACAAGTAAGTAGCCGAAACGCACTCGACATGATGCGCACCCCGCCGCAAAGCAGGAGGCAGCTCTCACGGCTGCTTCTCCTGCCAGCTGCTGCCGCAACTGTTTCCGCGTATTCCGTAGAGCGGTCGCAAGACCACGCCGTCGCGCCGCCGCAGCGTGGCAAGCCAAAATTAACGCTATTGTCCTCGTCGAAAAGCAAAATCGCCCAGACCGAGCGCCACCCCGAGACCGGCGCGGAGCAAGAGCAGCACCTCGACTGGCACGACCACCTTCTCGAACGCTACAACGAGTACTTCGTGGGCTCGCGCGGCGCCGGGGCTTCGGAGGAGGCGAGCGGGCCATTTTCTTACCTCCAAGTCGAGGAGGCGGGGCGCGAGAAGCAGGGCAAGAAGAAGTTGGCCCTCGCGGTGGACAGTAGTTCCCAGAACACCGAGAAGCAGCTCGCCGAGGAACAGCGCAACAGCCAGGGGGGCAAAAGCCAAAGCAAAAGGAAGGAGGAGACCACTGGTGACGGCGCCAAGAAAGACGGCGCTTCCGGTACCGCGATCGGTGTGATCATCGTCATTGTTATCATCGTGCTTCTCACAGCGCTCGTCATTGTCTTGCGCTTTTTCGTTTGTGCGGACCACTTCGACGAGAGCCTGAAGCCCGTGTGGTCCGACGGCGGAGAAGCAGGAGAATCGAGGGACAACATCAACAAGAGGCCGCGCAAGGAGCCGAGGGGCGGCATGCCAAAATTACTCGTCAGCAGCATGGACGCAGCTGGCACCGCCGAGGTCGACGACCAGCACGTGCGCCGGGGTGGTCCCGGAGGTCCTCTGCCGGCGCCTCCGTCGTTCGGGGGAGAGCCCGAATCGCCCGACGCGTCCGAACCCGAGCCGGTGGATGGCAGTACTGCGAAAGTGGAGACAGCAAAAGTAGAGACCGTGAAGCCGTTGAAAGGATTCGGCCTGCTGGGCACGAAATCCTCGAGCGAAATGAAATCGTCCGAAAGAAACACTGCGAAGCAGAGCGCAGACTTCGGCGGAAGCCAAGGAAACAAATCGGCGGAGAGATCCTCAAGGGGAAGCAAGAAGTCAAGGGAATCTGGCTGAGAACGTCGGAGGAGGCCTGTTTTGGCGGAAGTGAGTGCGCGGCCATTGGAGGCGCACGTGTGGCGGAAGCCGTTATGGATCGTGAAGGAGGCGTTCTTGCGCACGAAATTTAGCCGTTTGCATGCATTTCTGTGGTGGGTAGAACGCGAGAAACAGCAACAGAAATACGACTTTCAAATCTACGCCAAACAATATTTTTTTCTTCGCACATTTGTCAAAGCACTCAAGGCAGAGCAAAAAAAGCGCTGCATTCTCATTCAAGTCCCAATCGGGATGGCGAGCTCTGCGGAACGGCTTGGCTCACAAAATGCGGTACAGAGAAACCCACCACGAAGGGATACTGTCTGCGTCCCCTGTTCGGACGTGCACGCATCAGTTACTGCGCGCCGGAGCAAATCTTTACGCGGTTCGGTTTTTTGCAGCAAGATTTTTGTGGATCGTGTGCTGCTTGCGATCTTTCGTTCGCTAGACGAGCTCTTCGAGACAGATCTCCTGATCCGATATGAGGAGCATCGGTGCACATCCGGTGGCTCGCAGAAATTCCCTCGGATCCGCAGCCACAGTCTGGGGGCGGCACTCACTGGCAGTACGAAACAAACGCTAATGCGCACAAGACGGCATATTTTGATACACAAACACAGCATCAAATAGTACTAAGAGCGATATTTTTCTTAATCTGTTTGATTTCATATTCATTCCGGCGCGTTTGAGTAGTCCCGAGCTACAGGGGCGACAGAAACTCTTTCGAACCGCTTTTGAGAAGCATTGTGACGCCCGGTAGTTCGAGGAAGCTTGTATCGGACGAGCATGGTGCCGCTTTCGAAGTTTTCTCCTTCCAGCGGCCAACGCGACCAGAGGAGAAAGAGGAAGCTACACTGTGCGGCCACCGCGTTCACCGCCGTCGTTTCGCAGAAACGATATTTCGTTTCCGCGGTCGATGTCAAGAGTAGCCTCGCTGGACTGGCAGCATGCGCCAGTGGCTCCTCCTCCTCGCTCGCCGCGACCTGCCGTTTACCTTTACCTCCGCTGGTGCCTCCAGAGGTAGTCGCAGCTCCGCCGAATCTGGATACTTGGGTCGCGGAGTGCCTGGCACCGGCGGAAGAAGCGTTTAAACGGGGTGGCGAGCGCGAGCTTTCATATGTGAACCACCAGCTCCGCGAAGCGGAGCACGGGTTCTGCAGTGCGGCGCAGCTTCTGCATCCCTGGGTTGCGGACGTGGAGAGGCACGCGTGTTACGACAGCGAGACCATGTGCGCGGCCTACTGGGCCCCGATCCGAGAAAATCGCGCGTGGCCGCTGGACCAGTCCCCCGGCGGGGTGGCGTCCATGGTCAAGTCGATGCTAGACTCCTGGACGGCATCGAAACCGCCGTCGCGCCCGGCCAGGGAGGACGACGGCACCGAAGCAGCACGGGGCAAGACAGAGTCTCCGCGGCTCCCGTACGCGGGGCTTTTTCGGCCAAAGTCGTTGAAAGGCGTGGTAGACGCGGTAAAGCATGCAGCGGAGAATGGTCTGCGTATCTCGGTGGTCTCCACGGGGCACTCGTATATCGCCAGCAACATGCGGGAAGGCCAGCTTTTGATTGATATGGGCAAGAACTATCCGAAATTTGCGCACGTCGAGGCCACAAAAAGCTTGAAGACGGCGCCCCAACAGAGCCGGCTAGGCGGCGTGCTAGACTGCGCGCTGGACGTGTTGCAGTTGCGGGAGGCACGACCAGACGGGACCGGAGAAGTGGGTTTGGAAGCGACAACACAGACGGAAACAAAAGGCAAGTTCGAGCACAACGAGGACGTTCTCTGTCGCGACGTGGTTCCCCGAAAACAAGAGTTTTTCGGCGAACGTAGGGGAGCAGGATTGCTGCGAGTAGGTGGCGGGCAGATCTGGAACGACGTATACGCGGCTGTGCACGAATACAACCAGAAGATAGTGCGGGACAACGACAAGCCGGAAACTGCAACCGCACCCGAATGCACCGAAGCCCGCACGAAATTCCACATTGTTGGCGGCGCCGTGGCGACGGTGGGTGCCGGCGGCGGTTACCTGCAGGGGGGTGGGCTTTCGGGAACCACGGGCATGCGGAAGTTCGGTTTCGCTGTGGACGGAGTCGCGCAGCTCGAGTTTGTCACCGCAAAAGGCATCGCGGTGCGCATATGGCCGCAGTATAAAGAGGAGGAGTCGCAACTCCTAGAGCGGCACCCACAAGCGGCGAAGGTTCTGGGAGAGTGCTACAATTTCGAAGACGAAACGTGGAACATCCGCCACTGCCCTGAGGTATTCTAATTTAGGCGCGTGTCTGATGGGTCGCAGACTACTCTAATGTTCTGACTTCCCTCGTCCTGATGAAGCGGCCCCTGCAGCCACCGGGCTACTTCTTTCGTCCGCATTAGCGTTGCCGTTTCTGAGTGCGTGATCCTCGTGGCTAAGCAGAACACGTTTTGGCTTTCAGTTTCACAACAGACGAAGTGTTATGTCAGACGAAAAATATTGTTTGCAGGAACTTCAACACGCGTCGGGCCAGGAGTTCCGGATGTATTGGAAAGGTTTTCGCGGCGGCGGCGGCGGCACCTGGGGCGTTCTCACCGCGGTCACGTATCACCTACACGAGGCTCCGTATGGAAACAACGGGAAATACGTCATCTATGAAGCCGGGGGCTCGAAGTTACTGCCTCTTATATGCGACCCTGGCAACGCTGACTGCAAACAGGCTGTGCGTGGTTTGTGGTGGGATTTCTTGCGCGACTTCATATTTCCGGCGGATGCCCCGAAATCTGATGCCCCGAATTCTGATTCCCGGTATTCTGTTGACAAAGAACGGCGCAAGCAGGAAAAGCGCGACGATTGCGGCAGCTCGGGGATTAGCTTCGACCTCTTCGCCGACGGAAGCCGTCTCTCTTGCTTTGCGCCAGAAGGAACGTTCCTCTCGCCGGATGGAGGTTCCCACTTCGTCCTAGAAGCCTGGCGGGCGTTCGTCGATGACCGCCTGGAAAACGATAAAGCGCTGCTCGGTCAACTAAAATTCAACGGCGGAACCCAGGAAACCGCAGAAGCGGCGTTGCGGGAAGAAACGATAGTGCCGTGTATGGTAACCGCCGACTACTTCGAAGCTCTGCTGCAGTATGCGCAGAGGTATTATCACGGAACAAACGACGCTGCCGAGCGGCTGCCGGACTGGCCCACGCCCTCCCCCTTTTCGGAAGCCTATGCGCACTCAGGCTCGACGCTGATTCCGAAAGCAGCGCTGTTTGCGGGACCGGAGCCGCAGGGCCAGGAAAAGGGCAGCAATACTCCGGAGTCGCCCTTACGAAAGTGGTTTTTGAGGCACGCGGCGGAGAGCGATTCCAGACAGACCGCGAGTTCGTTCGGCAGCCAGTACTTGCTCGGTGGCCAGACAAGGTTTACGTCCGACGGTCTAGACGCGGTACCGGCGTGGCAGCGGAACGAGGCCACGTACCTCCTGATGCTGAAATGGCACGACTTTCCGGAAAATCTCGCTAACAACTACCGTGCGATCGTGTACGGGGATCGTCGTGGGTCTGGCGAGGCGACCGCCATCATATCATCATCCACGCAGCAGAGTAGTATTCCCAGTTCCACTCACAGCAGTAGCAGCAGCAGCAGTACTGCGCCTGCGGAGCAGGAAGCGGAAGCCCACTTTTACCCCGGGGGCGCGGAGTACAACCACATTGGCACGTTCGAATGGGGCCCTCGGAAAGACGACTGGACGGAGGAGTGCCCGCACGAAAGCAGCTGGACGTGGAAGCGCGACAACTGCCTGCCCGTGATGGAGGCGGTGTGGGGAACGGAATTGTACAGGGAGCTGCTGGAGGCGAAGAGGAAACTAGACCCGGACGGGCGCTTCAACTGCCGGCATTGCGTGGGAGACACGCGGATCCCGAACAGTCGAGCTGATGTGGAGGCAATCTGAGACCAGTCGAGTCAGCCATCTCTCGAGGGCCGTTAGCTAGCGGGAAGCCAGGCTGAGGAAAAGGAAAAAGTGGCGAAGTGTAAGTGAAAGCAGAGAAAATCACAGGTAAAGTTTTTCAGAAGAGCTGCATTTTCTCCAGAGAACGAAGGGTCGGTGTCGGCCGACGGTTTGCGAGAGCAGCTGATATGCCGACATACATTGTTTGCGTTGTTGTTTATGTTTTTCTGACCTCACGCCGCAGTACCAGAACGTCTCTAAGGCTTCTTCCTTGGTTCCCTCTCCAGTATGGAACTTTTTGGTACCCGTTACAACCATGGAACCGACAAAGGCCATTTGAAACTGAATCGTTCAAAGCACATTTAATGGTTTTGAGGCGGAAGGTTGTGCAAGACCTCAAAGAAGTAGCGCCAGATAAGTATTTTGAAACGCAAGACCGCCTCTCTGACGTCCCTCTTTTGAAGAAGCGTTCATTTTCCGTGATCTTGATTTAGATCAGATGCGATGTTGGGATTCGTTCTGCGGTCGCAGTTTCAGAAGACAGAAGAGATCATAAGATCAGAGCAGATCTGACTCATAATGAAGAAGTTCCGATGCCGTTTCCGAATGCTTTCTCAAGCTACTGGTTCCCTCTCTTTCATCTCTGCGTCGTGGCGTGGAATCCAAAGAATCGGCGAATTGATCAGCACCGGTCCGTGATCGTGAACCAAAGACTCGCTCAGTCAACAACCCCAACAATTGTATAAACTGTCACCACGACAATCGCTTCATGGTTTGCAGCCAGCTGTTGGAGTCCACAGAAGGGCGCGGGAAAGTTACCGTCACTTATTTTTATCCTTCCCCCTACTGCTGGTGAGTAGTACTTCTACGAGCACCTTTTTCGCCCCTCATGGACGAGTCGGCGTACGATGAGTTCGGGAACTACGTGGGCGGCGACCTGTCCGATGACGAGGACAGCGAGGACGAGCTGCTCGCCGAGCAGCCTCCCGCGGGGTTTTCCGGCCGCGGGGATCCACTTCTGGGCGGGGAGGGCGACGAAGACGTCCGCGTGAACCCGGTGGTACCTGACTTACCGCCAGAAAAGCGCGCCGTGGTGCTGCACGAGGACAAGAAATACTACCCGGAAGCGGAGGAAATCTACGGGCCAGATGCAGTGGTTCTGGTGCAGGAGGAAGACACAATGCCAATCACAGAACCGATCATCCCGCCGGCCCGAGTCTTCGACTTCGATTTGGTGGAGAGGGAGGTACTAAGATTGAGAAATCTAGTTCTAGCGGCGGTTGTTGCGGATGCGGACGATCTCGATCATTATTTTTACGCCAGTCGATTCAATTTCAATTATCAACGCAACACCAATCGATCCGCGCAGGTTCCCACCACCAGTTTCAAGTTTGACTACTTGGCTGGGTTGATGCAGGAGCCGGACTTGATTCGCAACGTGGCTTTCGTCGGGCATCTTCAGTCCGGTAAGACGTCTTTGATCGACTGCATGGTGCGGCAGACGCACGAGTTCAAGAGCACGAAGTTGAGGGACCAGTTTCGGCGCGAGATGCGGTACCTCGACTCCCGCAAGGACGAGGCCGAGCGCGGCGTGTCCGTGAAGGCCAGCCCCATATCGTTAGTGCTACCAGATAAAGAGGACAAGTCGTTCCTCCTCAACGCGTTCGACACGCCCGGGCACCCGAACTTCCAGGACGAGGTGGTGGCGGCCACCCGGATTTGCGACGGGGCGGTTTTTGTGGTGGACGTGATCATGGGCACCACCGCGCACGACGAAAAGCTGCTGAAACACCTCGTGCAGGAGGGGTTGGACATCGTGCTGTGCGTGAACAAAATCGACAGACTGGTCACGGAACTGAAGCTGCCGCCAGCGGACGCGTACCACAAAATCAAGCACACCATCGACGAAGTGAATGGGGCGCTGGAAAACATCTACACGCTGTTGGAGGTGGGGGGAAGCTCCTCGAGCGCTGCGGCGGACGGCGCAGGGGCGGGCGGAGAAGGCGGAAAGAACGCGGTGAAGAAAACGGCGCGAAAAGTGCTGTCACCGACAAAAGGGAACGTCTTTTTTGCGGCAGGACTGTTCAACGTCGTGTTCTCGCTCAGGAGCTTCGCGCAAATGTAATGGGCAATGTTACACGTGTTCACAACATAATAAATTGCTTTCGAAACAAGTATTCGCACACGAGTTCTGAATTGAAGCCTCGAAATGAATGCACGCGACAGCCGCGCGAAAGGAGGAGCATTCGATGAATTCTGAAATGAAAAAAATCCACAGATATGCCGACACCTATGCGCAGTTCCATTTCGACCAGCGCGAGTTTGCTCCGCTGCTTTGGGGCGACATCTACTTCAACGAGGAAACGCGAAAGTTTTCGCGCAATCCGCCGGAGGATTACGAGGACCCGGTCCGAACCTTCGTCGCCTTCATCCTCGAGCCGTTGTACAAGCTGATTGGCCACACGCTCGGCGAGGAGAAAGAAGACGTCAAAGCCGTCTACGAGCAGTGCGGGATCTATCTGCCGAACAAGCACTTCCAGCTGAGCACGAAAAACATGCTGAAGTCGGTCGGCAGCTCGTTTTTCGGCGGCAACAGCGCTTTGGTGGATTGCGTGGTGAAGCACGTGCGCAACCCTCGCGAGGCCGCGGCGGACAAGTGCGCGCGCTGCTACACGGGGGACCAGACGGGAAAAGTCGCGGAAGACATCCGGAATTTGAACTCGAAGGGGCTTCTGATGATCCACACGGTAAAATGCTACCACCACCCGGATCTGAGCACCTTCGACGTCTTGGGGCGGGTGATGAGCGGAACGCTGCATGCGGTATTTATGGACTTTTGCTTTTATATATTTTCTAGGGTCGTCGTGTTTGGTATTGTGGGATTCTGCAACATCTTCGTTGGGCTATGTTAAGGGCCAATCGGTGAAACGCAAAACCGATCTCACCACAGGGGGACCGCGTCCAGGTCTTTGGCGAGAATTATTCGCTTTCCGACGACGAGGATCGCCAGGAGCGCCAGGCACAGACGCTGTGGATTTCGCAGGGCAGGTACCGCGTCGAGATCTCGCACGTGCCTGCGGGTAACTGGGTGTTGTTGTCCGGGGTGGAGAGCAACATCGTGAAAACAGCAACCATCACCTCCGTAGACAACACCGAGGAGGTGGAGATCTTCCGGCCGCTGTCCCATACAACAACCGCGTGCTGCAAGATCGCGTTGGAGCCGCTAAACCCCTCCGAGCTGCCGAAGATGGTTTCGGCACTGCGGAAAATTGACAAGAGCTACCCGATCTGCCACACGAAGGTCGAGGAAAGCGGCGAGCACGTCATATCAGGTAAAAACTTGCCTACGTGTCGTTTTCTGGTTGTTTGCTCGCATTGGATCGATCGATCATCTGTTGATTTTTCCTCTACCGCACCTCACAGGTACTGGCGAGCTGTACCTCGACTGTGTTTTGCACGATCTCCGGCGGCTGTACGGCGACCTCGAGATCAAGGTTTCCGACCCCATTGTGAGCTTCCAGGAGACCGTTTCCGAAACCTCGTCGATGAAGTGCCAGGCCGACTCCATGAACAAGCTGAACAAGCTGTACATGACTTGCGACCCGCTGGAAATGGGGATTCAGGAGGACATCGAAAAGGGACGGATCCCGCACACCTGGGAGCTGGGCGGAAAGGAGATCAAGGACTACTTTAAGAACGAGCACAAGTGGGACCTGCTCGCGGCGAAGGGCATCTGGGCGTTCGGCCCGACGGAGCGCGGCTGCAACATGCTCCTAAACGACACGCTCGACGTGAACCAGAAACTGCTGGCCACCACGAAAGAAAGCATCGTGCAGGGCTTCCAGTGGGCGGCGAGAGAAGGTAGCTATTGTTATTGTTATTTCGTGCTGCGCTTCATCGAGCTATTGTGCTCGCCTACCAAACCTATTGTTTGAGCATCATGGATTGGCCCTTCTCGCAGCTGTCGTCTAGACTGTAGGAATGATTGCAGCTAGTGCAACTGCAAGAAATGGGTTTCAATATAATCGGTAGACAATTTCCTCAGTTCCTCAGTCCTCTACAAAATCAAAACCACGGAAACAAGTTCATCAGCATTATCGAAATCCCCCGACACCTACTCCTAGGTCCGCTCTGCGACGAGGCGATTCGCGGCGTGAAGTGGAAGCTGCTGGACGCGCGCCTGGACGACAACCCGCAGTCCCGGGGCGGGGGGCAGGTGATTCCCTGCGCCCGGCGGTGTGCGTACGCCGCGTTTTTGATGGCGGCACCCAGGATGCTCGAGCCGGTGTTTTTCGCGGAAATCATTAAGGAGGGGATTAACCTATTTAACCTATTTTCCTGGGCATTCTTCTGCTGGTGGAAGATAGACTTGTAGTTCCTCTCGTATTTCTTGGTCTCGTATGTTGTGGGCCG
>RXOD01004993.1:0-16630 GCA_005223375.1 Amoebophrya sp. AT5.2 | reverse complement strand
CAGCTCGCGGCACCAGCAGCGGCCCCAGTGCCAACCCGCCCCCTGTCGCGAGCTGGCCGCCCGCCGAACGGCCGACCAGCTGAGCGAGTTCTGCCGCGAGCGCCGCCATCTTTTCGCCGTGTTGGCGGCCCACCGCCTCACCCCCTCCTGCTTCGCCTGTTTGTTCCTGCTGTCGGGACATCAACATTATTTCCTCGGCGGCCTTCGCCATCACTTCGACTCTGCGCTCATCGTCCTCCTCGGCCGCTTGATGAAGCAGATCAATCCTCCCCGCTTCGATCTGCTTTTGTAGTGCCTCAACCACGTCTGTGTAGAAGAAGTGCCCCCAGTCCCGTACGCCGATTTCCCGGTAGAAGCGTTCTGAGTCGTTTCGCACGAAGGCTTCGCCGAAGTGGGCCTTGGCCGCCTTCGTCACCGCGCCGAACAGCAATAAGCTGCAGCGGTTGTTCTTTCCCGACACGTACCGTTTCAGCCGGTCCGGATTCACTCTGTAGCCCTGACCGCCCTTCCGGCGGGACCTTTCTCTTTGCTCCTGCACGCGGATGTACCCCCGGACGCGTCGCAGAGTCCACTGCAACAGGCCTGCCCGCTGATGCCGTGGGCTCTCCGACACGCGGGCAGGCGGCGGTTGGGGCAGAGCTTCCTCCGATGCTTCCTCCTGATCGGTTTGACTGGTTGCTGCTGCTGCAGCTGCAGCCCTCGGTGGAGTTGTGGTGACCACGGGAGGGGTTCCTCGGCTTCGGCCATCGTTTTCCTCCGTCTGCAAAAGCTCCCAGCTCCGTCTCCCCGGCCCCGGAGGTCGCCCGTGACCCCTGCTCCCCCTCTTCTTCTTCTTCACCGCAGGAGCATGTCCCGACTCCGCGGCCGCCCCCTGCTTCTCCGTCATTTGCATTTCGCTAGCGTCCGGGCATTCGGTCTCGGCGTGCAAGCGGACAGGTACCACCGAAAGCCGCTGCAGCGCCTCCCGCAAACGCCAGAGGGCGCCGGCGTCCTCTTCGGCGTCGGATCGCATCTCGTCCAGCTCAGCTCGTAGCGAATTCGTTAACGCGTCAAGTTCTTCAGGTTGGGACGAATCGCCAGTAGTAGTCTGGTCACACGTCCGCGAACCATCAGGAAGGTAGCTCTTCTGCGTGCGGGGGCTTCTGGCGCTGCTCCACAGCACCTGCGGGTCTCCTTGCGGCGGCTCATCATACGCGGCTGGACGGAAATGCCTTTTCGCGTCAGCTGGTGTCAGGACGGAGCCGAACTGCTGTACGTCGTAGTCGTCGCGTTCGTCCTCGGAACCGGAAGGCCACGACGTGGAAGAACTAGCACTACCGCTGGACGAGGACCCCGACGAGGTGATGCGGCAGGGGCTGCGGTGGCGGTGCAGGAGAAGCTCTCGGTCCGTCTGTGAAGCTCTCGATCCGTCTCTCGGGGGCTTCTGAAGATCCTTGTTTCGCTTCTCTCGCTGTCGTTTTTTTCTTTCCTTCTTCTCAAGTCGCCGATGCGCCAATATTTCCATTGTGCGCTGCTTTTTAATTTGCCTCTTGGTGGACAACGACAAAGGTAGCTCTCCTTCCGCTCCTTCGCGCGTCAGAGTTGCTGACGACGAGTGCTGGGCCTGCAGCTTCATCCCCTGCTCGGGTTCGCCAGTGCCGAGTTCTTCTTCTGCGAAACGAAGCGCCCCACCGCTAGCAAGGTTTGCTGGAACTTCTTGGCATTCCGACTGCTCTTCGCCAGTGTCCGGCAGTTCGTTGCTCGTCACAGCGTCCGGAAGTCCCTGCGTCGGAAACATCTGGCTCCACGTTTTGCCCTCTGGCGGGGCCCCCAGGCAGCTATAGTTCAGGCAACCCACCTTTCTAGGCGAACCCAGCGTAGTAGTCGCTGTCGTATCTTCCCGAGTAGCTGACGCAACGGGCCCTGATGTCGCATCTTCGGATAGCGTTGCGACATGAGGGCCCGTTGCGTCAGCGCCACCAGCTACTTTTCCTGCATGTTGTAGTTCATCTTCGTCCCCCTCCGGCCCACCCATGCTGTCGTCTTGATCCGATGCAATGTGAATGTCGACCGTCTGTGGGATGTGGCTTTCGAGATGATTACTTTGCTCCCCCCCAAACACGTCGGCGGGCTGGTTTTCTTCACGCCCTGGGGCAGCTACAGATGAGGCTGAGGACGAACTTGATCGCCGAGACAGATGAGAGTTTTGCTGCAGCGCTTGCCGCAAACGCAGCAGGAGATCAGCGTTTTCTTTCATGTCGGATCGCATCTTCCACACCTCCGATCGCAACGTCCGAGCTAACGCCACGTGCGCCTCGGAGAGCTGGGCACGACGCGTCTCCCGCCTCCTCAGGTCTCGTTCAAGAACTTTGCTGGTTTCCCTTTCCACCGCATCGGGCGTAGCCTCCGCCCCGATGCTGTCGTCTTGCTTATGAAGTCCCTGAGCCTGACGCTCGCCCTCTTCTGGAGCATTTCTCCCCAGCGGCGGCTTCATCAACAAGCACGTCCAGCGCTCTTCGTCTACCGCAACCTCGGTCGCTGTTTCATCTCCACACAGCTCTTTTTGTAGCGCCTCCCGCAAACGCTGCAGGTCGACGACGTCGTCTCCTGCGACGGATTGCATGTGCCCAACCTCGGATCGTAGCGCTTCAGTTATCGCCAGGAACTCCTCGCAAGCGCGTTCTGCTTGCCGCGTGTCATCATGTTCTTCTATGTCTACGTCCTCGCAGCCGCAGGCGCGTCGAACAGGAGCCTCGCCGAAGGATCTCGTCGGCCCCAGGGACGAAGGGGTCGAGGACCGCGCAATGGTAAAAATGGGGCCCAGAGGGAGGGGGCGACGATGATCCCCGGACTGCTCGCGATCCTTGTGCGCTCCTGCCCCCGACCTTGATGCTTGGTTCGTCTCGGAGAGCAACTCCGTCGGCGTCGTCGGGGAAGAGGAAGTGGATGTGGATCCTTGTGGTGCGGCGCGCCTGAGAGGTGGATCTGGGTGTACTAGTACTCGGCCTGGCGCGGATGCGGATGTGGTGACGCGGCCCGGCTTCCACGGCCCCTTCTGGGAGGTCCCGATTGTGCCGCTGCTGCCGTGGCGACTGCGGCGCCCGTGAACCGCCAGAACAGCACGGCTTGCAACCAAGTGAAACCACACCAGGTGAAACCCCACCAGGTCAAACCACATCTTCATCTTGTTCCACGCGTTGGCGTTCTTATTTTCCACAAGAACCGAACGATAATATTGTATTCCGTCTGCGTTCAGTATCAGTTTTATCTTTATGTTTATGAATATATAATGGTTGTTATTGTTTTTTACTAAGGTGGAAGGAATCTTCCCCCAGCGAAAGGATTGTTTGAGTAGCTTCTCTGCCTTAAAAGTTGCAGTTAGCCACGAGCACGCATACGCAATCTCTCTGCCTTGTTGGAACGAAAAGAATTGCCAAAAGTTCAGAGTTCACAAGGTGGCGCTGTAAAGCTTTCTTACCTTGGCGTTGCAGAGGCCTACCTCTCAAAGCGGAGTTCGCACGAGATCGAGTTATCAAAGCATAGTGGATCCTCTTGATCTCGATCTGTGTGCACCCAGCTCTGACGCAAGACAAAGATCTTTCAGCTTATGTTTTGACCAGTCAGATGAAGAAGATTGAAACGGCGGATTGGCGAAACTTCCTCACACACCTAGAGAGATGTGCTTGGGCGAGGACGAGGGCTAGCGTTGAAAGCTGCAGGGCGTGCGATTAGGCTGCGCTACCACGATAATAAACATCATGCACCACGACAATTTCGGGACCAGAAGATCCGCAGACGGGACCAAGCGGCTGCTGTAGATCATCTGGATCTGCTTCTGCACGCTGTTTATGCCGGATGTTGCGCTATCGCTGATTGCGGATATTGCGCTATTCCACGAGAATTTATATTTGATCGCAATTTTCAGATCACGAAACGGAACATTGAAAACACCACGAGCGTCGGCAAAGCCACTTGAATACCACAGAAGAACATAATCATGATGAGAAAGCGACGACTACTAGTAGCCGCACTCAGCTGCAGGTTGCCATTGGCTGCGTTTATATCCGCGAGCAGATATACCAGGCGAACTCTTTCGGCGAACACACGGCCAATAGTCCACGGCCGAGAAGCAGCAGCGCGTCTCTTCATTGTCAAACTAAAACAGCAAAACACTGGCAAGGAAATTCCTCGCGGCCTGTTCTCGATGGATTCATTGTCCTGAGTTCATATGCGTTCCAAAACGAGGGGGAATTTCTATGCTACGATAGTGCGCCGAGTCGAGAGCTACAGCTACAAGCTAGCTCCCGCGCTCGGGCGCGTGAATCATAGTGACGGAGTCCACACTGGGGGCTGATCTACTTCTACTTATCTTTGATCGGTGACGCTGGAGTTCATCATATTCATTCCACCGATCCCCGATGCTGGTAGAAGCAGCCGTAGCCCCGCCGACGTTGCGCCGCTGTTTTTCCAACGAGCAAGCAGCTGGTCGTGTAGAAGTAAAAAAGCGCACACTTAATTAAGTAGAGCGGACCACACGGAGATGAGTTCTTCAGCAGAAGCAACGGCCAACGGTTCGTTCCTCACCTCCCAGGCCAGTGATGCAGCTGCTGCTCGGCTTGTTGGGAGGACGAGGAGTTCAGCAGTCAGTGACGGCTAATCCCTTGGATTCTTGTTTTCGTTTTTTTCCAAAGTTGTCCCCGCCATTCTGCCTCCCCGCCAGTCCGCACTTTTTCCACTTTTAGGCGTTGCTCAACGGAGCAGGGTGCTGGCCCCACCATATCATTTCTTCAGTAGAGTTGTTCATGTTCTCGTCTACCTGCTGCTCTACCGCTACTTTTATCGGCTCCGGGGGCGTAGATCTCAGGCCACAAATCGAACCCGTCGTGGCGGCGTTCGCTGGCGTTCCTGCCGACCACTTGTCGGCACCGCGAAAATGACCGTCAGTTCTGTCCTTCGACTCGCCGTAGCCGGGCTCGAGTTCGGCCCTATAGCTACGGTTCACCGCGCTGGCATTTCCGCCGTTGGCCCGCAACTTTTCTAGGTATTCGCTTATTCGTTCACACTCCAGCGCGTTCATGTTCAAAGCCTCGCAAAAGTCTCGGTGTACCTGGAAAATCTCGGTGTACTCGGCAGCACCCATTTCGTCACACCAATTGTTGGCCGCAGTCAGATAGTGCTGCTCCAGTCCTAGGACACGCAGCCACTCCTCGAGGCCTTCCACCACGACTTTCGGCTGTTGTTCCCCACCTTCCACGACATCTTCTTCTGCTTCTTCCACTTCCATCTGCGCCGCATCTTCTTCCTCTTCGGTCTTCTTCCCATCAATTTCAGTTCCCCCCTCCACCATCATCGGCGCATCTTCATCTTCTTGTTCGCCCCCATTTTTCCCCCCCACGTCCAAAGCCTCCTGTTCCTCCAGCGACGTCCAAAATCTCCTAGGCTCTCCACATTCTACTTCTTTCTCCTCGCCGATCTCGCCGTCCTCATCCGCGGCCTCCTGCAAGGGGTCGGGGCAAAAATTCCCCGACCCAACGCGACCCTTTCCCACGTTCCCCCATTTAGCCAGAAAGGCCGTCCGGCGTGCTTCGGACCCAGTTTCTGCGGGTTTTGTCCCAAAAATCACCTTAAACTGCTCCGCGAGGAAGCTCAGTTCGTTCGACCCCACGTGCGCGCACCGCCGGTGCGCGGCTTCGGGACGCAGCAGCGCCAGTGGCTGTCCTCTCGCGAGCAGCTGCACGTTCTGAACCTTCAACGGGTCGGGGAAGTTGCGACGTCCGCTGACCCTGGCGATGGCTTCGTCCTGGCTGAATTCCCGCGCCCACAGCTTCTGTAGCATGATCTGATAGAGCGAATAGACCATTTTCTTCTTCTCTTCGTCTTCATATGATCGGCTTTGGAGGCGGAAGGAGGTGTGCAGGTCCGCGTTGTGGAGCTCCTTCGCCGCCAGCAGCAAGTGCAGCAAGGAGAGCTGCCGCAGCGCCGGAAATCCTCTTTTCTCCACAGCGTCCTGCAGGACCTGTTGTAGCGCTTGCTCCTGCAGCGCTCGCTGCTGCGGAGCGGGGTTCGGGGAGGGTGCGAGAGCCAGCGGCAGCGGGTAGCCAAACAGCGCGGCGAGGGGCGAGTCCAGCTTCTTCCGAGCGACTTTTAGCTGGACTCGCGGCCCCTCGCCGCGCCGTTCGGCACAATCCTCACGACTCTCCTGGTACAACAACTCGTCCTCCTGCTCGGGGCTACAATCCCTACGCGGCCCTACTTCTTCGAGAGCCAACTGGAACACTTCCCGCGCCGAGCCCATGGTGCTGACGCTTTGGTCCGGGGGCAAGTGGAGTTTGGCCAGCGTGAGGTTGTGCACAGTCAGCACAACCGCGCCGGAGATCGACGCCGCCACCGCGATGAAGTGTTTCCGTACCGCCGGGGATATCACCTCCTTGAAACAGGCGGCGAGGAATCCCTGGGGGTCTTCTAGCGCTTGGGAATTGCTTCCGGTGGTGAAGGTGCGCAGGGATTCATCTCTTGGGGTTGAAGGTGCGCAGCTGCCAGTGATCATGCCCCCGGCACCAGTTCTTGTTCCGGCCGCGGCGGCGGGGCCACCGCCACCTGTCTGACTCTCCTGATCGGCCTGAGAAAAAATCGAGAGAAAGGACCAGGAGAGGTGGTGGACCTTGTCCATGGCCTGCGTGAGCAGAAACGCCCCCCCCGGCGTGGTCGCGATCTGAGGGAAGAGAGCGTCCGAAAACAGAACCTCGAGATGCTCCCTGATCGCGACGGGGTCGGTGCTCGGCCACAACGCCAAAACGTCGCGCAGCGCGTACAGCGCGGGCACATGCGCGCGCCGCTCCCGCCACTCCGACGGACTTGTTGGATCTTCATCTTCCTGTAGTCCGGCGGTGCTCGACGATGACGCATGATCATGGTCTCTCCACAGCGCGCCGACCACCTCGAGCAACAGATTCTTAACGTCGCCCCGAACATGTTGTTCCCCGCTCGCGCTGCCCTGTGGTCCCTGAGTCGTGGACTGCACCGCCGACAAGCTTTGCGTGATGGAGGGAAGCAAGCCTTCAGAAGGAAACCAGACCGCGGAGCCGGAGCCGTTGCTCGCGTACCCAAAGTTTCCGTTTTCCGCCCGCCACCTCACCGCGTCGGACTCCGTTCGGACGTCCGAAAGGAGGGACGTCAGCGCGCATGGTCTTGAGCTTGACGCTTCTGCACCTGCTATAATGTCGGTGCCATTGGTGACGTTTGCGTTGCCTCCTTCATCTTTTTCCTCCCCCCCGGCGAGAGACGTTCCCCGCAAAGACATCCAGTGGCCGGCGAGCGTCGGGCTTTCGTGCTGCACGACCGTTGCCGCCGGTTGCGCGTCGCCGAGGAGTTCGTATTCACTCCACGGGGACACGGACAGCGCCTCCCCCGGCAGGCCCTGCGCGGGCGCTTGCAAAAAGGAAGTTGCAGACGCACTTAAACTAGAACTGGCGGAGGTAGCAGTAGCACCCCCACGCGCGGGACTGCCGGGGAAAAACTCCAGACCCGGCATCTGACTCGCACCAGGATGGTGGCGGTTCGCCGCGGCGATCATGGGCGTGCGGTTGCGCAGAAAGCTGCCGGTGACCTCGCGGTGGTTCCCGGCGAAGCCGTAGATGTGCAGGTTCATCTGCAAAACCACCGCGGCGAGCTTCATTTCGAAGTCGGTGAGGTAGACTCGGTCCCGCGCCATGTAGCGGAGATACTCCCCCCACGACGGTTTGTAGCCCTCCTGTGCCCTGGTCGCCGGGTCTTCCGCGAAACTTAAAAACAGGGCGCGCGTGAGATCGTCGTCCGCAAACCGCCACGACACGAAAGCGCGGTACTCCGTCTGGTCTTCAACAAGCGCGGAGAGCCGGGCAGCGCGAAAATCCCCCTCGGGCTCGAACGTGAGAGCTTTGCGCAGCGACAGCAGGTGAGGATTTTTTCCGCTTTCCGCAGTTGCCAGGTCGAGCGGCGACTCCCCCAGACCCTCCTCACCACCAGCGCCACTCACGGAAACATCCGGGGAGTCCTCGTTTCTCACGACGTCGGGAGAGGACACTAGCGCCAGCATCGCCCGTCGCAGCAACTTGTGGTCCTCTTCCTCCACTTCACGTCCCAAAAGAGCAGGTTGACCCCCCATCTCAGCCATCTGCCGCAGAATCCTCTCTCTGCAGGGAAGCTGCGCCTCGTTCGTCTTCATCCGGCACTGGTCGAGGAGCGCGTACAGACCACAGTTGCCATCCGGAAGCACGTCCTGAAGTAGGTGGGAAAGCGGCAGCTGCATCTGCTGGAACATCTGTTGCTGCATCATTTGCTGCTGGGCCTGGAACTGAAGTCGCCGCTGCTGCCTCTGCAGAGCCTGCTGGCGGGCGAGCGCCGGACTCATCTCAGTTTCACTTTCACTCAAATGTGGTGAATCAGTTTCAGAAGATGAGCCAGAACCTGTCGTGTCCTCACCATCGGCGGCCCGTGCTGATGCTGTCTCCGGATTCAGGTTATCCGGTATGGCCTCGATGAGATTCTCTGCTTTCTCGAGATGATCGCCGGGCGACATATTGCTCGGGTCGTAGCGCTCGTAGTTAACCCGAATCGATTCCTTATGCCGAGGGTAGCCGAGAAAGTCTGCTTCTTGGAGCGGTTCTGCCCCGAGTAAAGCCTCCAAACGGGCCTTCGTTGCTTCCGTATCCGTCAAATCATTATAGCGGGGAGAATGATTCCGCGTCCCGGTCTCCGCAGCTTCATCCGTGTTGCCAGAACGACCTCCGAAAAGAAGAATCGACTCCAAAAACAACCCATGGTCCTCAGAGGCTGCGAGAAACCTGAGATCCATAAATGCATGTTGATCGCATACAACGGAGAGTGTTGAAGAAGATTCAAGGAACTACACAACAAGAATCACGAACATTTAGTCTGTACACGTACGGGCTCAACTTCTATAGCTGTGTATGAGTATCATGCTTCAACTTCTTACCCGAAGAGCAGGAGTCCTTTCATCGGCTTCGTGTCCTTGTTTTCGAGCAAGCTCTCGACAAACGAGACAATGGAGTAAACGGTTTCCGGTGGATTTGATGTTGACTCAACAGATGGGCGGTCGTGGAGATCGGTCGCGCCTGCCAGAGCTAAAACCGTTGCAAAGTCCTGCTCGCCGTCGTCCCTCAGGGTGTAAAATTTCGTCATCAGCGCGATGCCAGCGGCCGTCTTCGTGAGGGTACGCCAGTGGGCCGCAAGGAGCGGCAAAAACTCGCGCAGCCGATTCGGATAGGCGGCATCTATTCGTTTCGACTCTGATCTCTTCCGGAATGGCTTGACTCTAAGCTCTTCCGCCTTCTCGAAGCAAGCCCGCAACACAACGAGCCCGCCCACTGTGTTCCCGAGGTAGGGAAACAGCTCTTCGTCTCCGTGGCGGGTGCGCGAAAGCTGGTGTGAGTGGGGGCGAAGACAGCGATTTACTTTTACAACAGTAAATTGGCTCACTTTATTGTGATACGAGATAATAAATTGTAATCAACATGGCGAAGAAGTTTAGTCGCGAGCAGCGAATCGCGGTACCTCCAGGCATGCGTCCACAATGCCGTTGTTCTTGTTCGCATCATCGTCATCCGTAGCCCAAATCCACCTCTCTAACGTCTCGAACAGGACGACGGCCTCCGCTACAGCGTACGAGTTACCGTCCTCGTCTTCCTCGGATTCAGAAGATTCTTCATCGTCATCATCTCCCGCGCGGGCAAACTCAAAACTTGTTGACTCGCTTCCATGCACCCCCCCAAACACGGGTCTGCGCTTCCGGATCCATCCCGCGAAACCTTTATTAGCCTTGTTCATGTTCTGTGAGGATGAGGCCCACTCCTGCGCGTCTTTTCCGATCGCCCTGAGCACTCCTGCGACGGGCAACCTCCTGTCATCTTTCAGCCCCTCTTCCGGTAGGTTCGTCATTCGCTGCACCTTTGCCTCGACCCACGCGCGGTTCGCTTCCCCTCTCTTAGACAGAGCGGCTAGCGATGAAAAACCTCAACCATGCCACTACTCAGCGATCGACTTCCGCTGCCTATATCGATGCTGCGACTCTTCATTCGATGATCTACGGTAGTAGGGCGCTGTGCTGCTCTTTACGTTTACCGACAGCACCTCCATAGCTAGTATACACAGCGCAGCGCATCCGCATGCGCAGCTGCTCACCCCCGCGGAAAGCTACATCTTCCCGCGGGGGTCGTTCGCAGCCGTTCTGGTCTGACACTGAATCAACAAGGGCGTCGATTCATTTGTAGAGCGCGCGAGGGGGTCGCCGTCGCTCAGTAAATTGGGCACCATCTTCCGACCAGAAGCCCTGGGCGCCATGACCGAGGTGGTAGCCCCCCAGCGCCATTTCCGTCGAGCTCCCGTGCTGGCCCTCCCTCCTACCGCGCGCGCGGATCCTAGGTCTCCTTCGCAGAGAGCGGGATCTTCAGGCCAGTAACAGTCTGAAGATCCCGCTATCTGCGCACGCGACTGGCCAGTAAACTCCTCGTCGGGGGCTTCTAGGGCTAGCGAATGCGAATCTTCATCAACCTCGATCGTTGACTATGAATATATAGCGCGGATCGCTATAATCGCTATCTGGAGGGCTGCCGCTGCGTTTCCTTTCTGGTTGTGTCCATCGCCTGGTCGCTGACTTAGCTTTTGCCACTCCGCTTTTGACCACGTCCGCCAGGGTCAAATCTTGGTGAGATATCCACTTCGAATCCCGCTCCTGTTCCCACAGCTCACTCAGCGCGACAACATGGTCCCAGAAGTACGACCCAGCGAGCTGTCGCGCTTTGAATCCGTGGTAGGTGGGTACTGGAATATGTGTCCATAGTATCAAGGGGACGAATTCCCCGTGTTCCAGGAGAAAATGCAATTTTTTCGGTGAAGGAGGTATAGCGACGGCGCGGAAGCGACGCTACATCGATCAAGAAGCGGCGCCTCCGCATCGCTCTCCAGCACCAGCAAGGAGAACTGGCCGGCTGCTGGAGAGCGATGCGGAGCAGCCGGGATCTGGCGTTCGCTGGGGGCTAAAGAAAAAGCGCTTACTTTAGTGATGAATGTCGGGCGACGCTCGCAAGCGCAACTCCGGATCCGCCGCATTCCCCTAACCCTAAGTTAGTACGATCACCACGACCGACGCACTATTTGTTTTATTTTGAGTTGCGGCCGCTTATTTAGAGCTTCAGAGTACCCCTACCGGCTACCGCACTTACACTACGCTACAAGAAGCGGCGCCTCCGCATCGCTCTCCACCAGCAGCAGCCGTCGCGTGCTAGGAGGAGCGATGCGGAGGCGGTACGGAGGCGCCGTCGCGTGGCTATGTACCCCTACCGCACCTGCTCCCGGGAATGTGGTACAACTACCGCCCCTCCCGGGTGTCGTGGAACACCTACAACCGGAATTGCCGTCGTGGAGGGTGGATGAAGAGGGGACGGAGGAAAAAAAATTGCATTTTTCGGGCTCGGGCATTCATCCCCTTGATATAGACGCCCGGCGTCGGAGGAGATGAAACCATGACCGCGGAACAACCGTACTCCAGCACGACCGCACCGCCTGCGAGCGCAAGCAGTCTGCCCCGGGAAAACATCTTCCGATCAGAGAGGAAATGATGATAGACTGATCGGATTTTTAATTGAAAAATATTACAAAAGAAGCTATCAAAGCAAGGGCAAGCCAAGAACAAAACAACAAGCAAATACTTGAAGATTGACACAGCGGTATGGGTATGAATGAATGTAGTTGTTATCTTCTTCTTTAATGGAAAGACAGCCGTATCCGTAAGGTGGTTATGCAAGCTGTAAAAACTAGTATGGCAAAGCGAAAAAGTTCAATAAAGAGAAGAGGTGTGATGATTGCTTCGTTGCATCAGTAAACTAAGGAAAAGACTTCTCAACTGCTGGCTGCTGCTGGTGGAGCGAGCGTTGTATTTTTTGTAGGCGGTGTGGTCATGCGGCTGCGGAGGTCGTTGCTTACGTTTAGCCTGACCACTTCCACCGTTTGATCCTTTCGCCCTATGCAGGATCATGGTCATTGACTTCATTCTTCGGATATTTTGCGTGAGTGATGATTTTAATCCTGCGGCGGTATACGAGTACGCCTTTATGATTGCCCTGATTTTTTGTCCTTCCTCCATTCCGTGCCAGTTGTTGGATTGTCAGGAGCATTTTGCGTGATTGAATATTTTTGCAGCGTCTGAAGGTGAAGGCAACAACGGAATCCGATCAAGAACCTGGCACGAGCTACGACATTCTTACTCGACCACAAACCATGATTCCGCGAAGCCGCCGGCTCCATGAACCACCACCGACCAGCGGCGCTGGTCGGTGGTGGTTCTTGGAGCCGGCGGCCTACAAGGAACCAAGCTTGTACACGCGGCAAGCCTGTCCTTGGTTTCCGACCGATTGGAGCTCCACCCCCTGCAAAAGTGCCTCCACCGCCAAAACGTCCCCCAACCGGCGCTCCACCCGGTTGCACCTCGAGCGGAAACTTGGAGCTCGCAACTAAACACAGATCCAACTGCTCCGCGAGTCCGTCGGCTGCGTGGATCTTCCTTGGTTTTTTTTTTTTTGGTTTCCACGTGTCCGTGAAGTTCAGCCTCTCCACGTCGATCTTTCTTCACGGAAGGAAGACCACGCACCAGTGAGTTAATATATAACGAAGGAGACACTGACACACTTAAAGAACAAATATGTGCGCAGTAAAAACTAACAATTCCACGCATTCGAAAAAAGCACCCCAACATGCTCATACTATAATTTGGTAAATTTAATTAGCACAGCATCATCTTCTTCATCACTTCCGAGCATGGGAGGTTCGATAGATCGCGACGCACGGACCCAAAGTCCTTCGTATTCCAACACTCGAGGCATGATCGACCATGCTCATACATTATGGCTTGCGGCCTGGCCAGCATGTGTGGCTCCCGTTTTTCGAGTTTTTGCCACCCTTAATTTTTGATGAAAAGGCCGCTTTTCTTTGTTCCTTTCCGTCTTCCCACGCCCGATCACTATCGGTCGGACGAGAGAGCTTCGCGTGCAAAAGCAAAGCACAGCCACAGCTCTGCTCCTTCTGATGAATGTTAATGTTTGTACTTAAGTATGTTGGTGCATCAGTTCTTACTCTTACAAGTCGCAGCCACGGCGACGGAGCGGTGGTTCCCGCGTACTGAGTACTCCCCGCCTACGCCGTACTCGCGCGGAATCCACACTGGAGGCTGCTTTACTTGTACTTATATCTTCGATCGGTCGCGCTGGAGTTCATCATATCTATTCCACCTATCCCGGATGCTGGTACTAGAAGCAGCCGTAACCCCGCCGATCTTGCGCCGCTGTTTTTCCAACGAGCAAGCAGCTGGTCGTGTTTGTAGAAGTAAAAAAGCGCGCACTTAATTAGCCGTTGGCCCGCGCCCTCGTTTCTATGTTACTGGGGAAGTCACGGGGTTCGGCCACCGCTTGTCATTTGCCGCGGTGCCTTTCCCAGTAGAGAAACAGCAGTTTGAAGTTGAAAAAACTTTCTCTAGTGATGAGCTGAGTAGTGTTTTCGGTTGTACTTCTTAAGTGATGATGACATTCGTTTCGGTTTCTGGTTTTAGGACAGCTAAGACCTCGAGCAGCAACACGGTTTAGCGTTGTAGTAAATCAGATGATGTAATAGATCAAAAACTTAGTCCTTCAGGCCTGTGGCCCTGCAGTCGGCTCGTAACCAACAAGGGAGCGGGCGGGTATCCACTCCCTTGAGCCTCGTTTCTATGTTACTGGGGAAGTCATGGGGTTCGGCCACGGCTTACGGCACGCTAATGCTCAACCAGTGTCTGAAAAGCCGTAAGGGCCTACCACTCAACTCTAAGGGCAGCGCTCACGCATCCACGGCAGCTTTTTTTCTATGTATCCGTTTAGTCGTCTCCGCTCCAGAGGCTTCAACTCCAAAGCCTCGCAAAAGGCGAGAACCTCATCGAAAATCGCGGTGTAATCGACAGCACTCCTCTCGCGCAACCAATTTTCGGCCTTTTCCAGGTACCCCGACAGTTTGACTTCGGCAAGCAACTTCTCCAGGCTTCCGTCCTGCAACGGGTCGAGGCTACTCGGTCCAACACTCAAAGGGCGGCGCTCACGCATCCACGGCAGCTTTTTTGCTATGTGTATGTATTTGTTTAATCGATTCCGCTCCACAGGCTTCAAGTGCAAAGCCTCGCAAAAGTCGAGAACCTGATCGAAAATCGCGGTGTAACTCCTCCTCTGCAACCAAGTTTTGGCCCTATCCAGGTACTCCAACAGTTGAACTTCGGCAAGCAACTCCTCCAGGCTTCCGTCCTGCAACGGGTGGCGCGTCGGAAAAGGGGGCGCGTCGAATTTCGGTCCAACACGACCCTTTGAGCGAACAAAGGGAAAGCGAAACAAGAGTCCCTTTCCCTTTCCCTTCCCCTTTTGCCAGATACTTTCCCTTTCTTGCCAAGCCGCAGATTCTACTTCGGAACAAGTTTCTGCAAGTCTTGTCCCACAAACCACCTTAAAATGCTCCGCGAGGAAGCTGAGTTCGTTGGCCCACACGTGCGCGCACCGCCGGTGCGCGGCTTCGGGACGCAACAGCGCCAGTGGCTGCCCTCTCGCGAGCAGCTGCACGTTTTGGAGTTGCGACGGGTCGGGGAAGTTCCGACGTCCGCTGGCCCTGGCGATAGCTTCGTCGTCAAATTCGCGCGCCCAGAGCTTCTGTAGCTTGATCTGAAAGAACGATGACGGCTCTACTTGCGGCGGAGGTACTGCTTGCTCTACCGGCTGTTCAACATCTTGCTCTGCTTCAGCATTGGCTTCAGCATCTCCGTTCATCGCCGGCTGTTCAGCATCTGTTTCACGCTCCTGTTCCGGCAGTGAGGAGCCGTCCTCGGCAATTGTTTCCGGGACTACATGTCGTGGGACCATTTTTGAACTTTGGAGGCGGAGGTGGGTCACCGCGTCCGCATTGTGCATGTCCGTCGCAGCCAGCAGCCGGTGCAGCAAGGAGAGCTGCCGCAGCCGCGGAAAGCCCTGGAAGGTTTTCTTTTGCTTGGCATCGGAGACAGAGGGTTTTGCCTCGTTAGGCATCTTGTGCGTCGCGTCCTGCTTGACCTGTTCCAGCGCTTCCTGCAGCTGCCGGGCTCGCTGCTCCGGAGCGGGGTCCGGGTCGGGTGCGAGAGCCAGCGGCAGCGGGTAGCCAAACAGCGCGGCGAGGGGCGAGTCCAGCTTCTTGAACTTCCGAGCCCCCAACTGGAACACTGCGGTTGTAGGGTGACAATCTTCCCCGGGCATCGGGTTGTACGCTCTCCTGGCACAATCCCTACAACTCTCCTGGTACAACTCTCCCTCTTCGGTGCTACAATCCCTATGCTCTTCTTCTCCGAGAGCCAACTGGAACACTTCCCGCGCCACGCCCATGGCGCTGACCTCTTGGTCCGGCAAGCCGAGTTTGGGCAGCGTGAGGTTGTGGACGGTCAGCACAACCGCGCCGGAGATCGATGCCGCCAGCGCGATGAAGTGTTTCCGTACCGCCGGGGAAATCACTTGCCTGAAACAGGCGAGGAATTCCTGGGCGTCTTTCATCCGTTGGGAATTTATTGGGGTTGATGGAGGTGCGCTGCCAGTGATAGTGCCCCCGGTAGTTCCGGTTCCGGCCCCGGCGGCGAATGAACTACTTACCTGTCTGAGTCTGCTCGGAAGAAAAAATCGAGAGAGAGGACCAGCAGAGGTGGACCTTGTCCATGGCTTGCGTGAGCAGAAACGCGCCCCCCGGCGTGGTCGCGATCTGAGGGAAGAGATTGTCCGAAAACAGAACCTGGAGGTGGTCCCTGATCGCGACGACATCGCCGCTCGGCCACAAGGCGAGAACGTCGCGCAGCGCGATCAGTGCGGGCACATTCGCGGGCTCCTCCCGCCACTCCGACGGACTTGTTGGATCTTCATCTTCCTGTAGTCTGGCGGTGCTCGACGATGACGCATGATCATCTCTCCACAGCTTGCCGACCACCTCGAGCAACAGCTTCTTAACGCCGACCCGGGCATCTTCCCCGCTGTCCTGTGGTCCCTGAGTCGTGAAGTGCAGCGCCGACAGGCTCTGCGTGATGGAGGGAAGCAAGCCTTTAGAAGGAAACCAGACCGCACTGCCGGTGTCAAGCCAACCGTTTTTCGCCCGCCACCTCCTCGCGTCGGACTCCGTCCGGACGTCCGCAAGAAGGGACGTCAGCGCGCATGATCTTGAACTTGATGCTCCTGCACCTGCTATAATGTTGGTGCCATTGCTGGTGACGTTTCCGCTACCTCCTTCATCTTCTTCCTCCCCCCCGTGGTAAGGGGACATCGAAGTGCCTGTGGGCGTCGAACCAGGGTGAGGGGACGAGAAGGCTTCTGCACTCTCGAAGTGAGGCCCGGCTGCCTCGCTTGCTTCGCCAGTTTGGGGGGCGTTTGTGGACAGCCCCCTGCTTTCCGAGCTTACTGACGGCCCCGCGGCGTTTTCTTGCGCCGGCACGAACGCCGGCGCATTCGGGTTCAGGGTCGCTGCAGAGATGTGCGTAGAGATGTGCGTAGATTGGAGAGAAGAGGCCAGATCGGAGACGGCGGCGTCGGCGACGCCTGGGTCCGGATCCGAGATGGAAGTATCGTGGGGGGAAGCGGCCGGG